>JACEFZ010000819.1:0-62500 GCA_014155875.1 Cepaea nemoralis
CCGATGCTTTTTGGAATAGCTATCGATTGGGTCATGCGCAAATGCACAAACAACACAAATATGGGTATCCATTGGGTTGACAAAATTCTAGAAGACCTGGACTTTGCCGACGACATAGTGCTTTTGAGTTCAACACACCCGGATGCCCAAGAGAAAATAAACCACCTCCAAAATGTTTCAGGGCAAATTGGTCTCCAAATTAACACCACAAAAACAAAGACTATTGATCTTACCAACAGTTCAGATGACAACAAATTGAACAGCTACGTTCTTGAAAAAGTCAACAGTTTTACATACCTAGGAAGTAAAATGACATCTACAGGGGACTCAACACCAGAAATATCATCTAGAATCGCACTGGAATCTAGTGCCTTCAATAAACTGTCAAACATCTGGAAGTCAATGACACTCAGCAAACACACAAAACTTAAAATCTTCAACTCTTGTGTGATTCCAGTGTTAACGTATGGATGTGAAAGTTGGAAATCAACGGTAGCTTTAGATAAAAAATAGACAATTTTGAGAACAAATGTCTTAGAAGACTTCTAAACATCCACTGGACAGACTTCAGAACCAATTCGCAAATAAGACAAGAGACTAAGCAAGATACAGTATCCAATTTCATAAGAAGACGCCGTTGGAACTACATCGGCCATGTACTCAGAATGGACAAGTCAAGACTCCCCTTACCAAGCCCTCATATGGTCACCAGTAGGGAAAAGAAAACGGGGAAGACCAAGAGAGACCCTGCGTAGAACCATCATTAGAGAAGGCTCATTCAATGGCAAAGTAAATATCCAAGATCTACAACAGGTAGCAGCGAACCGCCAAGCATGGAGAGACAGGACTTCTGCCCTATGCGCCGCCTTAGGCTCAAGAGGAAAGACTAACTAACTAACTAACTAACTTCTAGTAACAAAATTTCCCCTGGTCTCTGGGTAGTGAGATCGGACGCCCAGTGTGTATTATTCCGCACGTAAAAAATCCCTTGGCAGTTGGAAATCGAAAAAGAGTAGCCTAACGGCGCTGCCTGGGCAAAATTTCGAGCTAAAAATCTACCAAAAGTATTTCAGGATCCTCGCCGGTGCTAAGGAGTTCGTGCACTGAGCTGAGTTTCTCCAGACTCAGGTTTGAGTTAGGAGGAGAACGGAGCATTTATGGGTTGCACCCGTGTGCCGTGATGTTGAACCATCGACTAAACTAAACTAAACCTTAAAAGTTAGAAAGAGTTCTTGCATGTTATATAGAACCAGTTTTAACATACGGCTGCGCATCCTGGACAATTAGTGGACAGGCGAAAACATCCATGGAAGCTTGGAGGTGTGGTTTTATAGAAGAATGATGCAAATTAATTGGACGCTAAATGAGAAATCAGGACGTTTTAAGAGACTCTGAGTCTCAAAGACAACTTATCACAAACATCAGAAAGAGTCAATCATCATTTTTTTTTTTTTTTTGGCCACGTTATGAGAAGGCAATAACTGGAACATGTCATGACAACCGGAAAGATTTCAGGAAAAGAGAGATA
This sequence comes from Cepaea nemoralis, assembly GCA_014155875.1. Classification (NCBI taxonomy): domain Eukaryota; kingdom Metazoa; phylum Mollusca; class Gastropoda; order Stylommatophora; family Helicidae; genus Cepaea; species Cepaea nemoralis. The sequence goes on from JACEFZ010000819.1 coordinate 1,529, forward strand.
GAGGAAGACAGCGTGAACAGATTCTTGAGAGTCTTGTGTCATGGCACGGAAGAGAGTCAGCACACGAATTGATCCATGCCTTCGCAGATCGTAATTTGTGGAGAGGCATGATCGCCCAGTGCAAGGCACTGGATGATGATGATGATGATGATGATGATGATGGTGATGATGGTGATGATGATGATGATGAGGTATATCGGCCACGTTAGCGTAACTGATAAAGAGCTGCGCTGCTAATGTCAGGACAGGGGATAGAAAAATGAGAGCTATTTGATGACTGCGTCGGTCGTCCGTTAAGTAAGGAAGAGACTGACCACCAATCTCTTCATGCACTACGGTCTACACATTGTGAAGTCCCTAGCACATCATGGATCTATAACAAGAAACTGCTTGGTGATTTAAACTCTGATAAAAAAATAACTGTTGAAAATGTATTGACTATTGTAGTCGGGAAGCTAACGCTCACCGAAAATGTAAGTCTAAAGCACTCACTAGTATTGTTAGTTAGTTACTTGCATGTCCTTAACAGGACGTAGAAGTCAACCCCAGCTTTTTGTTGCTGTTCGTGATTCCTGGGTAAGTTTTAAGTTCAGTAGTTTGAAATTACGACTTTCTCCGGTATCCAGTTTATCCACGTAGGGTAACGCAGCGTGCGAGAATTGGAAGCGGTTCTCGCCGCTTTGGTAACTTACGGGATAAGTGAGCCGGCCGCTCAGAAGGCAATGGCAAACTATTGAGCGTAATCTTGCCAAGAAATCAACAACAGCGGTAAAATGTTGGCGTTGACAGCGATGTCCTGTAAAGGATATTCTTCTTCTTCTTGAGCGTTCCGAGCCATTGAGGTTCTTTGCTGAAGATACAATCCGTCTCCATTCGTCTCTCTGGTTGACCCTCTCTTGCCAGTCGTTGATTCCATGTGCTTGCAGATCTGTATGTATATTATCTCTCCACCGTCTTCTTGGTATACCTCGGGGTCTACGGTCATTTATTTCTTGAGTGTAAGCGAGTTTTGTTTCCCTATTATCTTCCATTCTTTCTATATGCCCCAGCTATTGCAGCCTATTAGCCTTCATGATACCAGTGATTAGCGGGGACTAAACAGATCATAGGATATGCGGGAAAAAAAAAGTTTGACATTGCTTTCTGAACGACCGGCATACATACTATTTCATAACAAACCAACAAAACTGTGTTTCGAAGGTGGGTATTCGGGATTACGAACAACGTCCGTAACCCCTTAGCCACGGAGCCGGCTCCGCTAGTATTTAAAAAAAAATGTTTGCGTATCCTTTACAGGACATCGCTGTCAACATCAGCATCTTTCAGCTGATTGTTGATTTCTTGGCAAGATTACGCTCAGTAGTTTGCCATTGCTTTCTGAGCGGCCGGCTCACATACCCCGTAAGTTACCGACGCGATTCGAACCACTGCTGATTCTCACCGTCGTCACGTTACTTACGAGAGTATACGAGATTACGGAGAAAAGTCGCTAACCTCTAGGCCTGGAAGCCGGCTCCACTAGTATTAGCAACTAGTAATACCAGTAGTCAATGGCGAAGTGGTTACTGCCGCAGTTCGTAATCTCGCATACTCGCTTTCGAAACACAGTTCCAAGCGATTCGGCAGCAGACCGTCTTGTGTTGGTTTTTACGAAATGGTATTGGTGCTTGTCCTTCACAAAACAATGGCAAACTACTGAACGTAAACGTACCTAGAGATCACAACAGCAAAAAGAATGCTGATGTTGGCTGCGATGTCCTGTGAAGTATATGCAACTAACTAACTTTAGTATTGGTAGTAGTAGGGGTAGATAGAGCCCGTTACCTTGAATGAAATATTAGACAAATCCATGCCGAGGTCAGACATAATGACCTTTGAGGTACGTAACCAAGTATGGCACAGACCCTCGAAAAAGGAACAAATATAAGTAGTAGTGTCAGATAAAACTAATATGGAGAAAGAAATATTTGTTAATGAGGAAAAATTGGTGGTGGTGGACAATTTCAAATATCTTGGGTCATTAATTATCAATAATGGTGACACAATGAAAGAAATTAAAAGAAGAATATCTACTTCTCTTCGAGAAATAAATCAGCTGAATAAATTGTAGCATGGAACAGATAGACCTACATAATTAGACTTTTAAGAGCATGCATCTTTCACATTGCAACATACGCCTGGAGTCCTGGACACTTACTAAACAAGCTGAACAGCGCATAAATGCTTTTGAATGTAAATGTTATAGAAAGGTTCAAAGAATATATTGGATACTGAAAAGAACAAATGCATCCATACGACAAGAACTGAATGCTGAAGAAGAATGGCTGCTAAAGACGATAAAACAAAGAAAATTGAAATATTTTAGTCACTTGAAACGCCACGAAAGTTTGGAGAGAACAACAGTGGAGGAGTATATGCCCGGGAAGAGAGGAAGAGGAAGGCCAAAGAGAAGATGGGTGCAGGATGAGGCGGATGATCTCCAGATGGGTATATCGGACGCCGGACATTTTGCTTATGACCGAGAAGTTTTCCGGACGGTTGTTATGGGAGCGAAGTTCTGCAGTGGACATGCTACTGAATGAAAGAATGAGTAACACGTGTGTGGACTACACTCGAGTTTAAAGCAAGAGAACGTTAAAAGAAAACAGAAACAAATAGTCAAGAGTTCCTCGTGTCTATTTATTAAAATATGTGATTACAGGTATGTTCCTGGTTTCACTTCCTGAACCAAGTAAGTCTGCTACTGTTGCATCCTAGTCTTTGTTGCCATTTTGAGCAAGCCGGTTAACCGGCTGCCATCATTCACCGGTTGTGGGCACCGGATCGATGACTCGCTGCTGTCTGACTACCGTTGTTATTGTTGTACTTCCGGTCGAGGTGTCAAGGTCAGTGATCTTGTCACACTGGATAGGCTGGCTAACGCGGGCACTGGCGGGTTTTTGGAATATATAGTAGTTTATGACGTCATTCTCAAGGCGTCAAATTTAGTGCTATCTATCAATCTATCTATCTGTGCCAGCTTCCTGGCCTAGAGGTTAGCGACTTTTCTCCGTAATCTCGTATACTCTCGTAAGTAACGTGACGACGGTGAGAATCAGCAGTGGTTCGAATCGCGTCGGTAACTTACGGGGTATGTGAGGCGGCCGCTCAAAAAGCAATGGCAAACTACTGAGCGTAATCGTGCCAAGAAATCAACAATCAGCTGAAAGATGCTGATGTTGACAGCGATGTCCTGTAAAGGATATGCAAACATCTTTATCTATCTATCTATCTATCTATCTATCTATCTATCTATCTATCTATCTATCTATCTATCTACCTACCTACCTATCCATCTATCCATCTATCCATCTATCCATCTATCCATCCATCCATTCATCCATCCATCCATCCATCTCACATCTCTGTTAATAGACTGATATTGACCTACATCATTATCAATTCTGATGGCAGCTTGTTGTTCCCAATATATGTTGTTTACAAGTCTAAGGTCTTTTCCATCAATTTGTAGATCTTCAAGCATCCTTAATATGTCGATATGTCTCACTTTATCGAAAGCCTTTGTGTAATCAATAAAGCAAAGATATAGATCTTTGTTTACTTCTATAGAACGTTCAATTACTGTTCTCAGTATATACACAGCATTTACTGCACCCTTTCCTTCTACAAACCAACATTATTCTTCTCCTATTTCGAGTTGTATTTTCTTCCTAACTCTTTGCATGATAATTCTCAGCAAAATCTTCGTGATGTGGCTCATTATACTAATTGTTCGATGTTTATCCCATTCCAAGGCTCCTGATTTCTTCAGGATTGAAATAAATATAGAATTAAATAATTCAGGAGGTATATCTCCAGTATTATATATTGCGTTCAGCAATCTGGTGACTTGGTCTATTCCATGTTCTTCTAAGGCATGGATCATTTTTATTCTGATGTTATTTGTACCCGGGGTTTTGCCAGTTTTCATATGGTTAAGAGCATTCTGAACTTCCATCTTCAAAATTGATGGTCCTTAATTATTATTCCGATGATCATATTGTTCTTCTCTTGTATCATCATAAAGGTCTTTCACATAATCTGACTATGCGTGTAAAATCTGATCTTTTTCTATTATGATTTCGCCATATTTGGTTTCTAGGCAACCCTTTGATGTGTGTGTTCTTTTGGTTGTGATGTCATTAATTCTTTTGTGCATTAATTTGGTATTCCTGGTGTTGTGTTGGTTTTCAATTTCCTTGCAATTTTCCTCAAGCCATATTTCTTTTTCCTCTTTGCATAGCTTCCTAATTTTCCTGTGAATCTTTTCATAGTTTTCCTTGTTATTTTTGTTATTTCTTCTTATTTCCATGAGATTTAAGATGTCTTCCGTCATACATTGTTTGCATCCCATTATCTTTATTTTTGGGATGGTTGTTTCTGCAGCTTGGTTGACTGATTTCTTAAATATTTCCCATTGGTCGCTGACATCTTGAAATAATATTTCCAAATCAGACAATGTATCGAATCTGTTCTTTACCTCTACATTGAATTTATCTTTTATCTCCCCACTCTTCAATGCCCGTAGATAAAATGTTGTGCTTCTTGGTGTATATTTGACTTTCTTATAATTTACATGTATATTGCTTGAGATTAATCTATGGTCGCTGTAGCAGTCTGCGCTTGGTATGGTTTTTGAGACTTTTAAAGCATTTCGAAATCTTCTATTGATGAGAATGTAATCAATCTGATTTCTGATCTTATGATGAGGACTCTTCCGTGTCCAAGCATTGACCATTCATAAAACCTGATATTTCTTGCATCCTCACATTGTGGTTGTCCCACCTGTAGTGGCTAATTGTGCACGAACAGTATAGTTCTCTAGTCTCTCATTCTCACCTCTACTTATATGAGCGCCAAACAATATCCGTGCCGTGTATTTATTAATTACCGTATAGAATATGCAACAATTATCTTCGTTGCCCCTAACAACTACGCCATCACGCCGGCTATTTACTAGTCAGCTGAAGGTTAATTTGCTGTACGTGATCCTATGATAGAACTCTGAAGTCCGGAGTGTGACATATCTGATTGATTTATTGCCTGGCATATTTCCCTGCATCTCGTCAGGTACATACTGCAGAAATCCCACTATGTAAAGTAAATTAACTAGATAAATCCTTCAAGCTGAAATATACACATATTCGCACAGTAATGTCAATTCTCTACCACGGTAATTTTAAGCTCACTAACATGCCTTTCTGTTTGCGCAAATCTGGCTTGCGTTGATTGATCATTATTGCTTCTGCAAACTTTAACAAGCGAGTATTTTGTGTGTTAAACAACATGCGAAAGGCAATGTCTCTGTCAGCCATATGGCCGCTTTCGATAATGTGCCTACCAATTGAAGAAGCGGGGAGCTTCCAGTGTGTCGGCCCAACTAGGCTAGCATCGCCTGTGTGTCGTATCTTGTCGACCCATTGAGGTATGTGTTCTGACGCTCTTTTGTTCAGCTGTCTCTCTGTTCTACCGATGTAGAAGGCCTGGCGTCTACATGTGAATTGGTAAAGACAATTGTTTTTGGCGTACAGAGGAACAGATTCTTTGACTGCTGATGTGGGAATCGGTGTGGTTCTATACCTAATGACTGGAGTTGCAGCACAGAATGTTAGGCCTACTGCTGTAGTAAGACGGTCTTGTAGACGTTACATTACGTCATCCCCTCGAAAGATTAGCTGGATGAATACTTGAGTTTATGGACTGTAGTTACGTCTGGTTTTGGTTTTGGCTGTTGGCAGTGGCGCTTTATAAATCCTGTGGTTTAAGACATTCTTCAGAGTTTCAAATTCCTCTGTCAGTGTGAAACGTCGCCTCCTATTACCAACTATGAAGCGATTAGATGGATTACTCAAGCTGAAGTGTAAAATATCGTTACAGGATTGTCGGATGAGATTTCTCGAGAAATGCCTAAGGACGGGGATATTTCCTCACCGGTATTTCAAATCTCTGAGGGCCGACAGAATATGTCCAACAAGAAAAAACCTGAGACGACTGACAATAAACCAGATAGAAGAAATCCATTCCAAGCTGGCCAAATTGAAGCGCACACACAGTTCTGCCTACTATGTCACCAAAGAATTGAGCTTGTACGGCAACTTGAAGTTCACCAAATTCTGCACAGAAAAGTGTGCAAGGTTAAAATCGCAGAGAATGCTCGCCTCAACAAATGACTGAGCACTGAAAGAGTAACAACGTCAGTACTAGGCAACCCAGAGAATATGTGAGGAACTTATCGTCGTACATTCTCAACAATATTGAAACGGAGGCCCTTGCATATGGATTAAAATTCTGCATAAAGCCTAAACACATCAAACGTGTTGAGTCGCAAGCACAGTTTGAAATGTTGTTTGATCAAGTCTCCAAGTTATCATCTTCTTCTGCTGAGTCGGTCGGGTGGCTGAAGGTCAAACTGGTACATTTAGAACACCAGTATCGCACAACACCCTCCAAACAGACATGTCTTCTGACCAACGAACACCTTACGGCTTTAAAAGCGTTAAAGGCTAACAAAACCCTCGTAATACTGAAACCTGACAAAGGGAGTGGTGTAGTACTGATGGACATGTCAGACTACCAGAGAAAAATGGAAGAGATATTACCAGAAGAATCTAAATTCAGGATAGATCAAAAAGTAAACAAGTAGGAGGACCTGGATGCAATAATGAGGAAAGAGATCCAGTCACTTGTGAATCTACCCAAACTTTGTAAGCCCGGCAGCCCGCTAAGACCTATCCTGTCCATGATTAACTCTGCACAACACCGAATGGCGAGATGGCTACCTGAAATTTTACAGCCAATACGACAGTCCTGTGATCCAAAAATACTCAGAAATATATTCGAACTGGTGGAATTATTGGATACTATGGACATAAATAACAAACACATGGCATCCATGGATATAGCCTCCCTATTCACCAACATTCCATTTGAGAAGACAGTGAAAATAATAAGGGAACGCATTCAAGACAAAAAAAAAACTAAAATTAGGCATACCAACACCTATTCTGGAGAGGCTACTACTACTAGGTACCGCCAACGTACAATTCAATTTTCTAATAAAGTCATAAAGCCAAATTGAGGGAGTGGCATTGGGGAGTCCTCTTGGTCCTATGCTAGTGGACATCTTCATGGCATATTTAGAAGAAAAGAGATCCTCAGACATTAACAACTTGGTCTTCTACCGTCGTTATGTGGACGATATACTAATTATCACCACAGACGAGCTACAAGCAACATCGTTCCAGGCCATAATGAACATGACGCATAAAAACATCTCTCTACCTATGGAACACGAACACAACGAAGCGTTGCCGTTCCTAGATATTCTAATGAGACGTAGAGCAGACGGCACGATTCAAAGATCGGTATACCGCAAACGAACATGGACTGGCCAATACCTAAATTTTCAGAGCTTCACATCTGTCCAGTACAAACGGGGCTTAGTGCGGACCCTGTTTGACCGTGCTAGAAAGATATGCACCCAGGACACACTGACAGAGGAATTTGAAACTCTGAAGAATGTCTTAAACCTGAATGGGTACTCCACAGGATTTATAAAGCGCCACTGCCAACAGCCCAAACCAAAACCAGACGTAACTACAGTCCCTAAACTCAAGGTATTCATCCAGCTAACCTTTCGAGGGGATGACGTAATGCAACGTCTACAAGACCGGCTTACTACAGCAGTAGGCCGAAAATTCTGTGCTGCAACTCCAGTCATTAGGTATAGAACCACACCGATTCCCACACCAGCAGTAAAAGAGCCTGTTCCTCTGTACGCCAAAAACAATTGTATTTACCAATTCACATGTAGATGCCAGGCCTTCTACATCGGTAGAACAGAGAGACAGCTGAACAAAAGAGTGTCAGAACACATACCTCAATGGGTCGACAAGATACGACACACAGGCGATGCGAGCCTAGTGGGGCCGACACACCGGAAGCTCCCCGCGTCTTCAATTGGTAGGCACATTATCGAAAGCGGCCATGTGGTTGACAGAGACATTGCCTTTCGCGTGTTGTTTAACACACAAAATACTCGCTTGTTAAAGTTTGCAGAAGCAATAATGATCAATCAACGCAAGCCAGATTTGTGCAAACAGAAAGACATGTTAGTCAGCTTAAAATTACCGTGGTAGACAATTGACATTACTGTGCGAACATGTGTATATTTCAGCTTGAAGGATTTATCTAGTTAATTTACTTTATGTTGTGTGATTTCTGCAGTATGTACCTGACGAGATGCAGCGAAATATGCCAGGCAATAAATCGTGCAATCTATTGTTTGTGTCTTCGTTATTCAAATTCACTACGGGAAAACATTGTTTTGAATATCTCTTTGAGCCAGCTATCCGTCATGGTACAGCTCCACATGGCGGTCAGACGCCTGTTCGCATAAGGATCTCCTCGGATCAGTGCGCGAATCAAATTCGCGGTACAAGCACCCACAACCTTTTCATAAACAACCGCCTGCATCTTCTAATTAAGCCATACTTGTGGATCAGCGGAGAGGGTCCAGCTCCACCTTGTCCTCCCAACCATACTCTAATCAACACCAACATTAGTTCAAGGCACATGACACATGGGAGGAGAGGACCCATCGTCCGATTTATGAGCCAGAGGCGATATCTAATTGGTTGGAAAGCCGCCGATTGTTGATAGAATGAAAACAAGAGATCTGGCGAACACAACACCTTAAGCGTTAGGGACACGGCTAAGAGGGACAATAGAATCAGCTCTGTGTAAGTAGCTGCCGAAACGACCCCGAACTGAAAGTTGTGGAGAGAAAGGAGATGTTGACAAAGAGCTGTCATTTGGGGTCAATTGGCTGAGGTCTTTAAGGCAATTGTGTGTGAGCGTTTGTGTGTGTGCTTGTGTGTGGGTATGATGTATGTGTGGTTGTGATGTACGTGTGTCTGTGTGTTTGTCTGTGTGTGTGTGAGCGTGGGTGTAGGCGTAGTGTATTGTATGCGAGTGATTTGAAGGATTTCGGTGTCATGTATTTGCTCTCATATATTATCTTCATTGGCCACCATGGCATTATAGCTAGTGCTTGTACAGGGTGTATTTTTATGACTGTGCAGTGTTTGAAAATATTGCCGGTCCAAGTTTTGTATTTACCTATTATTTTCTATGAACCTTACAGAGGGTGAATACAAAACTTGGACCGGCAATATTTTGAAACACTGCACAGTCATTAAAAATACACCTTATACTTATCAAGGCAGCGATCCAGTTTCAATGCCCAGCATTGAGAGGTACTTCTTGTACCGGAACAAGTGCCGGTATATCATCTACCCAGGTTCATATAATGAGTCCTTGATATTATATAGGGGAAGCGGGGTGTTGGTTGCATATCCTTTACAGGACGTCGCAGTCAACCCCACCATTGTTTGGCTGTTTATAATTGACTTGGCAGATTCACGTTCAGTAGTTTGCCATTGATTTATGAACTACAGACGCTAATACTATCGTATAAGTGGTCTCGGGGTATGGTGTCCGCTTCGAGTGCAGGAGGTCCCGGGTTCAAGCCCCGGTGAGGGCCGGGAATTTCTACGTGGACTTCTAGTAACAAAATTTCCCCTGGTCTCTGGGTAGTGAGATCGGACGCCCGTATGTATTGTTGCGCACGTAAAAATTCCCTTGGCAGTTGGAAATCGAAAAAAAGAGCAGCCTAACGGCGCTGCCCGGGTGAAATTTCAAGTTAAAAATCTACCCAAAGTATTTCAGGATCCTCGCCAGTGCTACGGAGTTCGTGCACTGAGCTGAGATTCTCCGGACTCAGGCTTGAGTTAGGGGGGAACGGAGCATTTATGGGGTATACCCGTGTGCCGTGATGTTGATCCGTCAACTAAACTAAACTAAACTAAACTAAACTAACTAAACTAAACTAAACTAAACTAAACTAAACATACTATCGTATAAATTCAACCAAGCCGGTCAGCCACATCGCCGGCTGCTGTGGTCGGACGCGGCATGCAAGATTACGAATCATGTTCTCAACACCTTTATCACAGAGGACTGGCAAATCAACCGCTGACAGCAGATCATATACGCCAAGACTGCCCAAGATACGACCTCTCTAGGCAAATCTTCTGGCCTTGAGAAACAACAGTGGAAGAGTGGAAGATAAACCCAATGGTCAACTGAGTAAACTAAATAAGACAGTAAAATTTATACAAAAGGCAACTTGCAGATGTAGGCAATAATTTCGAGCGAACTTTGTGTTCAGCAACAGAACTGATCCGGGGCAACAAGAACCGAGATCTGTAGAAAGGGATCATAAGAGGAGATCCTTACGTAGTTAGCAAGGCACATAATGATAATAATGGTGTTGATGATGATGATGATGATGATGATGATGATGATGATGATGATGATGATGATGATGATGCTGACGACGACGATGATGATGATGACGACGACGACGACGACGATGATGATGATGATGATGATGATGATGATGATGATGATGATGATGATGATGATGATGATGATGATGATGATGATGATGATGATGATGATGATGATGATGATGAAGATGATCCTGCATGGAAGTAATAGGCTGGAGGATTCTGCAGCGTCTTTATTGAGCAAGTTTCCAATGGAGACATCTTCAGCCGTGGCAACGGTCAAGCATAGACGTGAGTTTAACAATACTGTATCCCATAGGACAACAATGACCGGGAACATAAAATAAATTGGCACCACTGATATATGTTGATTGTGAGGAAGTCTTAAGTGTGTATTCAACCAGAATTTAACGTTGGTAGTTAGCATGCATATATTTCGATGAGAACTAACCTCATGAGTACTCACTAACATTCATAGAAGTAGAGAAAAGAAGTAGCTATTAGAACAGACACTAGACCATAAATAAATTGAGCTATATAGTGTCCATCCCGGGATTCGAACCTGCTGCAGCAAGGTAAGCCGCCAACTGTTACACTTTAGAGCAACTATGTCATACTTCATAGAAACAAAAACAATTAAATAGGGAGTCTGTGTGGCGAAGTGGTCAAGCATCTGCCTTGCGCTCCAAAGGTTGTGGGTTCGATTCTTGGCTACGCCTTTCGGTTCAAGGGTGCAATTTTCTCGGAGACTCCTGGGGGTCGTCGTTGGAGCTACGGAGTTCCTGCTTTGTGCAACGCTTTCGACAGGCCGCCTTGTAGAAAGAGATCGAGCCATATGGGATAAAACCTGGTGCAATAAAGTCGATCCTCTCGACTTTTAAGTTTGTTTGTTGTTTGTTTGTTTGTTTGTTTGTTTGTTTGTGTTTTAAACAATCAAATACAGAGGTTGTAAAAAAAAAAAAAAACTTAGAATGATAAGAGAGTGCTTGCAATCTGACGTGGACAAGGCCCAAGGTTCGCCAGAATACGATCACCGTTGCCAGGGACGGGGTTGTGCTCAATCTTTAAACCTCACATGACGAAACAAATAAATCAAAATGATAAGAGAGTTGATGAAAGAAATAAAAGAAAGAAGCAGGGGAAATATTTCGGCCACGTTAAAAGACATAACAGTCTTATAAAACCCAAAAATCAAGCTAGCAAGAGGTAGATAACGATACAAGTGGGATTATAACATCAAGAGATGGACAAACATAATGCACAATCAATGTGATATTATTAGACACCAATATTCTTGGAAACATGTCCAGTCTTAAGCTGGAACCTAACCCGGTAGCTTCTGAACCTGGAGTGAACGCAGAACCCTCTCATCCACGGCTCGCCCTTATATAGGAGAGTATAGAAGAGTATAACATTTTGAGACTTTATTTTATCAGAAAAATCATCCTTCTCACATGAGTACTAGTTAGAGACTGATGCATTACCTCTAAATCGCTGCACTCGCCTTTATGTGGCTAGCAACCATCAAGCCTTTTGACCTAAGGGAGTTTCTGTACGAGAGATTTGTGAATAATCAATGCAATCCTAGTCGTCTGTGCACGGATTTAAACCCCTCTTCCGGAGCATCCAAGCTGCTTTAGAGATGTTCCTTGTAAAATGTTATTGTCTGAAGACGGTTCCTGTCGACACCCCTTTGAGCCTAGTCCAGCCCTCTCTGTGGGAGCAAGATATCGGTTCTAGGCCGTTTACTGCACATCATAGAAAAGGCATGTCCCGAACGACAAATGCGCCCACGGGAAAAACAGACGAAATAATATTTCAAATATGGAGTTCGTCTTTAATGTGGAGGTTGTTATATTTGAAGTGGGGTCACCATATTTTAAAGTTTGAATTTCTACCTGCAAATCTTCTGGGCTGTGAAATTGCTCAAGTGGTTTAGCCTTGACACGATCAAATTAAGGGCAAGCGACGAACAGATATCGGCTCAAAGGGGGCGTGGTTAAGCGAGGAAGCGTATATAACTGTTTGACACAAATCCAACACAAGCTTGAGTTTACAATAGCATCGAAATTTGTTAAGGCTAGGATAATCAATTAACCATGTTCCGTCTCCACAATAAAAGTCGGCTGTCGTGGATTCCAAACACTGTTTTGGTGTTGTTGTTGTTGTTGTTTTTTTAATTTTTGGGTGCTAACTTATAGCTCAACACTAGCAAACAAAAACGTTACTCGAATATCCTTTACAGGACTTCGCAATCAACACCAGCATTTGTTATTTTGTTTATTGTGATAAACGGGGGGGGGGGGGGGGGGGGAGGAGGGGGGGGGCTGTTTGTGATTTCTTGGCAAGAAAACAAGAAAACATGTAGTAGTTTGCAATTGCTTTCTGAGCAGCCAGAACTCATACCATTGTATGAAAACCAGCGCAAGGCGGTCTGCTTCCAACTTGCCCACAGTTGTGTTTAGAACGCGATATGCGTTCGACTAACAAACAAATTGGAGAAATATTGTTGAGAGTTTGCATCTTTCCTATGGCAACATGCATCTTTCCTGTAGCAACATGTATCTTTCCTGTGGCAACATGCATCTTTCCTGTGGCAACACACATCTTTCCTGTGGCAATATGCATCTGTCTTTGGCAACAGGCATATTTCCTGTGACAAAAATCATATTTCTTATGACAACATTCATCTTTCCTTGGTAACATGCATCTTTTCTGTGGCAACATTCAACTTTCTTGTGGCAACATGTATCTTTTCTGTAGCAATATGCTTCTTTCATGTAACAACACGCAACTGTCCTGTGACAACATGCATCTTTCCTGTGGCAACACGCATCTTTCCTTTGGCAACACGCATCTTTCCCGCGACAACATGCATCTTTCCTGTGGCAATACGCATTTTCCATGGCAACATGCATCTTTTCTGTGGCAACATGCACCTTTCCTGTGGCAACATTCATCTTTCCTTGGCAACATGCATGTTTCCTGTTGCAACATGCATCTTTCCTTTGGAAACACGCATCATTCCTGTGGCAACACGCATCTTTCCTGTGGCAACATTCATCTTTCCTGTGGCAACACGCATCTTTCCTTGGCAACATGCATCATTCCTGTGGCAACATTCATCTTTCCTGTGGCAACATGCATCTTTCCTGTGGCAACATGCATCTTTCCTGTGGCAACATACATCTTCCCTGTGACAACATTCATCTTCCCTTTGACAGCATGCAGATGTGAGCCAAGGAACATGTCAATCAATCAATCAATCATGTGCCATTCCGGAAAGCGTGGGCGATCGTGACTCGCATTTCACTCGATCACCAGAGTCATGGATCAGCTCAGTGTTCCTGTCTCGACCATGCCATGTGGCCAAGCCATCCAGGTATTTCTTCTCAGTCTTCCCCTTGGTCTGTTCCCTTCGATTTTGCCAGTTGTCACTAAGTACTCCAATCCATTTCTTCTCATAACATGTCCAAAAAATGTTGACTGTCTACATCTAATTTCTCTAATCAATTTACGATTTTCATTTGTCTCCTGTAGTACTTGGAACTTGTCACATTCACTGAAGAAGAAAATCTGGGCTTTTGAACTGAAATCTGAGAAGGAAGTACTGAAAATATCGCGGACCAACGAAGGAGAAGAATGCACACAATTTACCAGATCTGAACCTCGAAAGAAAGTGGCTCCTAAGCTGCATCATGGCTCTGAAACTGAAATATTTTGGCCATAGTAACGGTCACAGTGGCTTAGAAATAAAATAAATCATATGTTTAATGCTCACTCGCTTTGAACTCAAACGTAGTCCATACACGCTACTACTAGTAGCGCCGGGCTGAATTTTGAGTATGGATTGGTTTTCCTTATTACCAGTGTCCCTCGCCAGTTTAGTCCAAGCGAGTGCTGTAGAGGTAAGAAATCGCTACCTCGGCAACAGCACAACGGATATTTAAGAACTAGAGCTCTTATCTGTTCAGTCATGGTGACCTCCTTAGTGAACAATTATATAAGGCAATCTTGTAGGAAGAGAGGTTGGGGTTGATGAACACGATGATGGATACGGGATATTGCAGACAACTTGGACACGAAAATGCATGAGGGATTAGAACTAGCAGGCGATCGAGATCCTTCTCGGGAGGCCGTGATCAAAGTGAGGATATGTATAGCACGTGTGTGCATGATGATGATGATGCTGGTGAAGGTGCTGGTGCTGAAGGTGGTTGTGGTGGAGGTGGTGGTGGTGGAAGTTGTGGTGGTTGTGGTGGTGGTGGTGTGGTGGTGGTGGTGAAGGTGGAGGTGGTGGTGATGGTGGAGGTGGTGGTGGAGGTGGTGGTGATGGTGGAGGTGGTGGTGATGGTGGTACTGGAGGTGGTGGTCGTGCTGGAGGTGGTGGTGATGGTGGTGGTGGTGGTGGAGATGGTGATAGTGATGGTGGTGGTAGTGGTGGAGATGGTGGTGGTGGTGGTGGTGGTCGTGGTGGTGGTGGTGGGGATGATGATGATGGTTGTATACGACTAAATATAGCCTTTAGGTCGCTTCTGTCTATCTGTCTATCTATCTATCTATCTATCTATCTATCTATCTATCTATCTATCTATCTATCTATCTATCTATCTATCTATCTATCTATCTATCTATCTATCTTTCTATCCTTCTATCTTTCTATCGATCGATCGATCTATCTATCTATCTATCTATCTATCTATCTATCTATCTATCTATCTATCTATCTATCTATCTATCTATCTATCTATCTATCTATCTTTCTTTCTGTCTGTCTGTCTGTCTGTCTGTCTGTCTGTTTGTTTGTTTGTTTGTCTGTCTGTCTGTCTGTCTGTCTGTTCGTCTTTCCGTCTGTCCGTCTGTCCGTCCGTCCGTTCATCCATCCCTCCATCCATCCATCCATCCATCCATCCATCCATCCGTCCGTCCGTCCGTCCGTCCGTCCGTCAGTCAGTCCGCCCGCCCTTCCGCCTGTCTGTCTGTCTGTAGGTCCAATCGCACGAACGTCCATCTATCTGTCTGTCATTTGGTCGATAGGTCAGTCGATCGATCGATCAATAGATATGTCTGTTTGTCTGTCTGTCTGCCTGTCTGTTTATCTGTCTGCGTTCCTTCCTACATGTCTGTCTATCTATGTCTGCCTGTCTGTCTATCTGTCTCTCTGAACGCTTGTTATCTTCTGATCTATCTATCCATCTATTTTGTTTTTTCACCTGTCCGTCCCCACATCCATCTGTCTGACTGCATGTTCGACTAATACATCCATGTATCTATCTATCCAGTTTGTCCTTCCCTCGTCTGCCTGCCTGCCTGTTACATCTGACTTCTTCTGAGTGTCTGTCTGTCTACACACACATACACGCATATACGCAAACACACACTCACCTCCATCATTTAGCCATATTAATATATTTACAAAAAAACTCATCATAAATCTCTTCGGGCATAAATATATACCTTCTTGGCGTTGAATAAACAACAACAGTGGATAACTACTCGTCTATTAGCCCCTTTCTCCGTCCGCTCGTGCGCCCGTTTTCCATTTACTTTAAGCGGGAATGGCCGATCGGGCTACCCGTTTGATGACGTCTCAGATGTAATCCCGGGTATTAAAAAATCAACTCGGGTGAAGTGTATAACCGGGCGCAGTATTTACCTCTGTGTTTCTCTGAGTTTGTTTATGAGACAGTTCCGTGTTGTTTCTTGTTACCGCTAACTGGCTCTATCAAAAACGGCGGTAAAACGATCCCATCAGCTGCCAGCAGGTCCGTTGAATGGATAGCAAAACATCAGTCAGAGTCAAGAACGTGGTCTTTTCTCCAAAGTTTGAACGTGAGTACAGACCCGGCAAATAACATACATCCTTTAGAAGTACAGACATGGGGAGTAGTATAGAAATAGGAAGGTCGTGAACGTAATGTATTTATACATTTATAAATAAATATTCACACAAAAGGATTGTATTGCGTCGGGTTTTAAAGTTGCCAACGAATTTAAGAAAAACGCAATGAGGGCAATGAAATCGTGGGTTGTCGAAGGAGCTAAGGAAGAAGAAAATAGGAGGAATGGATGTGGAAGGTAACGAGGAATGGAAGAGAGAAGGAAGGAAAAGTATCTAACGCACGAAACAGGAAGAAGATGTAAGAAAGCACTATACACACAAGACGTGTGTATCAGATATCAGAGAGCAATCACAACAGCGTTAAACAACCTTCAAACAACAGACATTAGAAAGAACAACAACATAAGACAAACATATGAAAGTTGTTAGAGAGTTCCACACACAAAGCAGGCATACGAAGGTAGATACCAGAGAGGTCCACATACAAAATAGGCATATGATGGCAGTTATCAGAGAGTGCAACGGTGTATAAAAAACATATTAAGACAGATATCAGAACGAACAACAACGCATAAAAACAACAGACAAAACTAGCACATGGTGGAAATGCAGTCGATCATAACAAGGCTTTCGCTTCAGCAGCGCGCACCTTGGAAGGACGTACACTGACAACATCAAGAAATAACATGACTCAAGCCGTAGGTCAGCATGGCCAAATGGATAGGAACGCGTGTTTTTAAACATCCAGGCAAACTACTGAGCGTAATCTTGCCAAGAAATCAACAATCATCTGAATGATGTCCTGTAAAAGATATGCGAAAAAAGGTGTGCTTATGCCGACCCCTACAATGGGCAGTTGAACTAAAATGTTGACCTATCGTCCTTAACTAAATTACACGTAACTCGGAAGTCGGAGTGGGTTCGCCTGATTGCGAGGGACACTGTTAATAGGGAAAGCCACACGCAAAATTCAGTCCAGTACTACTAGAAGTTGTGTGTATGTACTACGCTTGAGTTCAAAGCGGACGGGCGCACAAAAAAAAAAGTCCAGCCTCTGTGTAACTCAAAACGCAAATAAATATATGTTAAGTTAACAGTTAGTTGCATATCCTTTACAGAATGTCGCAGTCAACACCAGCATTTTTTGCTGTTGTGATCTCTTGGCAAGTTTACGTTCAGTAGTTTGCCATTGTTGTCTGAAAGACCAGCACCCATATCACTTCGTAAAAACCATCGCAAGGCGGTCTGTTGCCAAATCGCCCGCAGATGTATTTAGAACGCAGGTATCAGGGATTACGAACTCCGTCCGTGACTAGAAGCTAATCCACACTTTGCACTGGATCACTGGATTAGCTTATTATCTTGGGGAAGTGAGTGCGCTTTACAATACCCCAACATTCCGTGTCCAGAGTTGGGAATCGGCTGCGAGAGATTTGAAAACAGACGGCTTTGTGTTACTTGCTTGCTTGCGTTCGTTGGCTGTGAACTCCAGCGTGAAGTCCTGTATGTCGGATGAAGACATCCTGCTGTCCAACATCAGTGTGATGTCATACCGGACTGAGGTGTGCGTCGCCGGTCTTTAATAAAGTGATTGGAGAAGGACATCGCTGTCAACATCAGCATCTTTCAGCTGATTGTAGATTTCTTGGCAAAATTACGCTGAGTAGTTTGCCATTGCTTTCTGAGCGGCCGGCTCATATACCCCGTAAGGTACCGACGCGGAGAAAACCACTACCGATTCTTGCGCACATCACGTTACTCACGAGAGTATATGGGATTACGGAGAAAGTCGTGTAACCCCTAGACCAGGGAGACCGGCGATTGGAGACTACTGAATGTAAAACAGCCAAATAAGTATTGGGGTTGACTGCGACGTCCTATAAAGGATATGCAACTAACGTGTAGTTTGTCAATGCTTTCTGAATGAGAAGTCAACATTTCAGTCTACAAACCCACAACGCCGCCGCCAGAAGAGAAATTTTCACCGTGTTAAACCTCTCGGAAACGCCGACCTACCCACATTTGTGTACTTATTTACAATGATTGCAGGTGTATTCTAGGACTCCTTCTACTCATTCTTCCCATTTCCAATCCCCGACTTAAATCACTGCTTTCGTATTTAGTGACGTAATCATGGATACAATACATAGAAACGATCAGAATAACGGGGTAGAATGGCCCAATGTCCCTCCAAAGAGCAACGAAGAATTTAAAAAGCGGGAGCAGCGATTTCATTGCACCGAGTTTTATGCCATATAGCTCGATCTCTTTCCCCATGGTGGCCTGCAGAAAGCGTCGCAAAGAACTCCGTAGTTCCAGCGACGATCCCTAAGAGTTCACCCAAAAATGTGCACCTGTGAACCGTATAACGGAGTGTGGAATCGAATCCACTTTTGGAGAGCATGGCAGGCGGTATAACCACTTCGTCACGGAGTCCCCTAGAGGAACGAAGAAAAACAAGAAGCAGAAGAAGAGGAAGAAGAAGAATTGCCCAATGTGATATTGATCATATGCCTGACCGTCCAGGAAGAAGCTAGCCTGGGAATCCCAATCTTATTACACATGCATCAATGTAGGTCAATTGAGTAACAATTCCCACACTTTGCTCCACATATACTTTCCCTCACAGGCGCCAACGCTCCCACACATACCTACATGAAAGTCTGATCAAAAATAGAAATATAAATCCCTG
The DNA here is from genome assembly GCA_014155875.1 of Cepaea nemoralis. Lineage (NCBI taxonomy): Eukaryota > Metazoa > Mollusca > Gastropoda > Stylommatophora > Helicidae > Cepaea > Cepaea nemoralis. The sequence continues at coordinate 20,454 of JACEFZ010000819.1, forward strand.
CACGACTCATTATAGAACACGGTTGTACTTTTGTTTACGCTGTGGGTATGTGTTTGTCAATTCCGGGGGAAAATAGACTTGTGAGATGGCGAGAGAGAGAGAGAGAGAGAGAGAGAGAGAGAGAGAGAGAGAGAGAGAGAGAGAGAGAGAGAGAGAGTATGAGGAGGAGGAGAATGTGCCAGTGTGATAGAATATTAGCATCTATAGTTATGGCTTAATTAGGTGGGGATATCAAAATCGATAGCTGGTCGAATCAACGCAAAAAGAATATGGAGAAAATAATACTAATAATAAAAATAATAATAATAATAATAATAACAACAACAACAACAACAACAGAGATCGACAAACAAAAAAGAAAACGTGCTGAAGTAGGTGTCTACTATAGGTCTGTGATGTCATAGGTCCATCACCTTTCTGTAGGTCTGAATGCACGCGTGAATAGGTAACCAGCTTTGACATCTCATAAGTGATATCTGGATGAAATAATACATGAAAGAAAAGAGATCAGATGGGCGGAATGTTAGACGGGCCTGCGTGCCCAATTCGTAACACCTTTGACAACAAAGTTCGTTTGTTCGTTAGTTCATTTTGTTGGTAGGTGACGACCTGGGGTCGAACGCTCGTCCAATCGCGCTTATGATGTTATTAGCGTAGATCCCTATCAACAACAGTAACGCGTCCGTCAATAGAAATTCATAAGGTAAAACACCTGTCTTGTTGTCAGGATAAGACTGTAAAAGTATGGAATGCCTGTTACGATGTCATGCGCGTTAGGTGGCACTCTCTCTTTAAGCCAATCTGGTCCGTAGCACTAAACGGCTACGAAACGTGGTCTCTATCTACCAAACATTACAAGTAGGCATTTTGTTGTTGTTGTTGTTTTTGCGTTCATTCGATTTGAACTGAAGCGAAGTCAATACACGTGTTACTACTTCACGTGCCCTGGACTGAGTTGAGTTGAGTTGAGGTAAGAACCGACATCACTGCACTCAGGACATTCCCATACGTGTTCCGTCCCCTCGTTCAACAGCCAGTGATTATTGCGTGTGGATTAGATTTCCCTATTACCATTGTATTAGAACAAGAATTGCCATGGCAAAAGGTTGCCTGTTGCAAGATGAAAACCATATTCACCAATAAAAAGATATCAATTGAAACAAGAAAAAGAGTGTTCAAGTGCTACATAGAACCTGCACTTTTATATTGATTGATTGATTGATTGGTTGGTTGGTTGATTGATTGATTGATTGATTGATTGATTTAGGAACCGACATCACAGCATTCGGGACATTCTCATAAGCGCTCCGTCCCCATCCTCAGCAGCCAGCGAAGAGTTCCAACACTAATAGTTCCAGTTTTATATGGATGTGAAGCGTGGACAATGAGCAGACAAGCTGAAAAACATCCGATGGCTGTGGAAATGCAAAGAATACCATGGACAGACAGAAAAACCAATCAAGAAGTCTTTCAAGAAACAAATGAAGATCATAAACTGATTAGAGTCATTAGACGTAGACAGTCACAATTTTTTGGGCATGTTATGAGAAGAAATGAATTGGAGAACTTGGTGACAACTGGCAAGATCGAAGGGAACAGGCCAAGGGGAAGACCAAGAATTAAATACCTGGATGGCTTGGCCACATGGCATGGTCGAGACAGAAACACTGAGCTGATCCACGACTCTGGTGATCGAGTGGCAGAACATGACCGCCCACACTTATCGGTATGGCACATGATGGATGGATGGATTACCAGTGTCCACCTCTTCCAGGCAATCCCAGTCCGACTTCAAAGGTACGTCTAATTTATGTTCCCAAGTCAAGGACGGGAATTCAACATTTTAGTTGTGATAGTGCATGTGCTATGCCGCTAAGCGTGGGCGATCATGTTTCGCCATCTCACACGGTCACCAGAGTCGTGGATCAGCTCAGTGTTCTTGTCTCGACAATGGCATGTGGCCAAGCTATCCAGGTATTTACATTTCTCACTTCCCCTTGTTCTTCTCCCCTCGTTATGGTTGTTTCCAAGGTCTCTAGTTTATTTCTTCTTATAACGTGACCAAAAGATTTTGACTGTCTACTTCTAATTTCTCAAATTAGCTTACGGTGTTAGTTTGCATCATTTATGACCTAGTGCAAAGAATGGGTCTAGACAAATAAAAGATCATATGTAGAGACTTTCAGAGGTGTTATGGAAAAATAATAATTGTTGAAACATGTATAATAGTATATCTGTCTTGGGTTGGTCACAATATGAGGCGTGGATTGTGTCTAGTGAGTTTATTAGTGCACAGAATGAGCTAGACAACAAAGAGATTACATGAAGGCACATTCAGGATTATTATGAAAAATAATAACTATTGAAATATGTTAGTTGAAATATGCAAGTTTGGAGAGAACAATTATGGGGAATATATGCCGGGGAAGAGATGAAGATGAAGGCCGATAAGAAGATGGGTGCAGGATGTGGCGGATGATCTCCAGTTGGGTGTATCGGACGCGGGACATCTTATGATCGAAAGGTTTTCCGGAAGGCTTTTATAGGAACGAGGTTCTACAAAGGACATGCTACTGAATAAATGAATGACTGAATGAGTGAATGAATGAATGAATGAATGAATGAATGAATGAATGAATAAATGAATGAACTAAAATGTGTACAATACTGTATCTGTCTTGGGTTGGTCACGTGTATCTGTCTTGGGTCGGTCACGTGTATCTGTCTTGGGTCGGTCACGTGTATCTGTCTTGGGTCGGTCACGTGTATCTGTCTTGGGTTAGTAACAAAATGTTGACTTCCCTTGACTTGTAGACGTAAATTACAAGTACTGCTGAAGTCGGAGTGCGTTCGTCTGATGAGGACGGACACTGGTAACAGAGAAAGCAAACCCACACACAACCATCAGTCCACTAGAAGCAGTAGCACGTGTATGGACTACGTATGAGTTCAAACCTAGGGAACGTTAAAAAAAAAAAGAAAAAAAAAAGAAGAAGCGACGACAAACTAGGCAACTGAAATATTAAAGTTATAGCCATACTGTGATTCGAACCAGCCGCCCTTAATTGATAAAGGTGCATATCTAAATAGTCAAATATGCTTCAATAGACAGGCAATTAGGCCAAAATGGACAGACAAGCTAATAGATGTAGGATTCGAACCCCCTTGGGACTTCATAATTCAATGTGTAGGATGTCTAGTGTGACCTCTTGTTTTTAAACTTGTTTTCCTATATTTATATGAGCGCGGATAATTGCCTGTAAATTAAGTTCTCACTCTTTGTAGCCCTAAAGTATTCCTCGTAACTGTAGTCCTCTAAAACTACTAGAGAGATTTGGCCTAATCATAGACTAAGCTAGCCGGCTTCCTGGCCTAGAGGTTAGCGACTTTTCTCCGTAATCTCGTATACTCTCGTAAGTAACGTGACGACGGTGAGAATCAGCAGTGATTCGAATCGCGTCGGTAACTTACGGGGTATGTGAGCCGGCCGCTCAGAAAGCAATGGCAAACTACTGAGCGTAATCTTGCCAAGAAATCAACAATCAGCTGAAAGATGCTGATGTTGACAGCAATGTCCTGTAAAGGATATGCAAACACTTTTTTTTAGACTGAGCTACCGTATGACAGTAGACGGTACTACCTGCTTCTGTTAGCGCCGAATGTTGAGCGACGCTTACCAAATCCGACACAACACATTGTGCCAACGGCTTCGGGCGGAGGAGCGAAATCCGAAGGGTACAAGCCTTATCCTAGTGCTAGGAAATGCAACCTAAAGACTAAATGTTATGACAGGGCAGACCAGGCACTAAGCCTTGGTTGGCAACAGGTCTAGGATCAAAGCTCCGACAGGCAGACAGTTAGAGCATTGATTTGCTGATCCTGCAACTTCTGCAGCGTGTCTTATTCCAGACGTATTGGTGTTACCTTTCCTCTGGAGTACACCAGACAGGCCGAGAGAGGGATCATGCTGCATGGGCAACTCTAAATTCAGCCCAGGCTTTGTGTTATGGATAGTTATAACTCCATTTCACAAGACGGCAAAGTGCCAGTCAGACCATAACTTCATCATCATCATCATCATCATCATCATCATCATCATCATCATCATCATCATCATCAAGTGTCATGCCGGCTGGCGTAGACGTTCATGACTTTCCACAGATCTCGGTCTTTGACCATAACTTCAGGAAGGGTACGACAGCGGCTTCCAACGCTTAGTCTTATTCGGTAATTAAGTTAGTTGCATCTCCTTTACATGACGTCGTAATCAACCCCATCATTTTTGTCTGTTTGTTCCTTACTGGAGTTTTTACACTCCGTAGTTTGTCAAGTTTAACAACAGATTAAATGGTTTGGCCACCTCACAAGAATGCCCTGGTACCATCTTCCGCAAAGAGCTACATTGGAGAAATACACAGGATGCAGAGCACGAGGAAGATCAAGTAAAAGATGGTGTGACGGCATGAAGAACAACCTTAGAGAAATGAATACCAGCTTACAAAGAGGGCATATAAGATATGCCTCTCCCCCACCCCCCTTTTTCGGCCCTTCTTTCCCAAAACTTAACTGAGGTAAATGGGGAGGAGAAGAAGAATAAGCAGTTTGTCATCGTTTTCTGAACTACCAAAGCCCATATTATAGAAATCAACGCAAGGCGACTGTTTTCAAATCAAATCATCAGATTTGGATCCCTCGACTCGGGATTTCGGCCAATCCTATTCAATAGCTATAGATTTAGCACTGCTTTTGCTGAAATGATAAAATTATGTAATTACATATCAAACACTTTCATGGATATTTACAATAATTTAGGATTTAATATTAGGTTACGATTTTAAGTGGTGTGGGGTCAGCTCACTTCCTCAACGGCTGCTTCCTTCTCAAAATCAGAGCACATGAGGCGTCTTCATTGTAGGACTTCACGTGTCAAAGAACGGCGTCTTCATTGTAGGACTTGGTATGTCGAAGGATGGCGTCTTCATTGTAGGACTTCATGAGTCGAAGAACGGCGTCTTCATTGTAGAAAGGTATTGTATGTCGAAGGTTGGCGCGTTGGTGTACCAGTTAGGACGTTGTGCTGACAATGACACGATCGGGGTCAGACATGCTTTCGATGCCTGCTCTCACCGTTCGATATGAGAAGGAAACCCCAGTTACCTAGTGTATTGTGCACTCCGGCCTGCAAAAAAGTGATAGTCTAACATTTCACATATCACAGCAAGTTCCTCCTACTGGTATGTTCCATCCCCCCCCCCCCCCCCCCCCCCCACCTTTTTTTTTTTCGAAGAATACTGCAGCCTCTTTTGAAATTAATCTCAACCCTAACCACAAAATGCTAATCCGCCTACAGTGGCATCCTTATCAACATCCTATTATGTAGATGATGAAAAAATAGAACTTTTCGTCGATAATGATAATGGTGGTGATGCTGATAGCGCCGTCGGGAGAAAAAAAAGGGGGGGAGGGGCAGAGAATGAAGGTTATAGTAAATCGAAGCATCAACAAGGAAGCGAAATAAGGAAGCTACATTGAAAGCACAATGAATGAAGATTTATAGCGACCGGGTCGTGACGTGAAATGCGTAAACAGAAATCACAGAGCTTAACGAGGGAATCTACAAGCAGGAACTGGAGGAAATTTTCTATTGGATGCGATTGGCAAAAATATAAAAAGAAAGAATGAGATCTAAAAATGCCCAGCGCAGGTGGGTGGGAGTTAGGCACCAACTAATGGCCAATTATGAGCCGGGAATTCTCCAAGCTTCCACTGGGTATTCGCTGGTCGTCTGCAAGGCGGATCTTGCTGACTACGTCACCGGTCTGTGGGCTTGTGAAAGCCGCCATTGCGTCATTGCTTTAAAGCCTTGATAAATTGTATAACTTTTGGCGTTCCGGAAGAGACACACAGTTGCCGTCTGTATGTAAAGTTGTGTTCTTCTGAGATTTACTCTTGTTTAGCCATTGTCAAATTCTGACTTTATCTTGACTTAAATATCAGTGAAAGTATGGTATATCATTCGTATAACGTAAATATTTATAGCTTTATATGTATATAGGTGTTTTGATTTCCGAATAATTTAGTGTTATTATTTAGTTTCGCATACGTACTTTCCTTCAAAGCGAATCTTAATTTACTTTGCTATTATTGCTTGTGTTTATGAGGTATAAATCACTGCGCTTTAAAGTAACCGAGCCTTTAAAAGCTTTATGAGCAGTTAATAGCGAAGGGTCTTTCAAAAGACGCAGTACATTGATAGAATAATTAAAACACAGAGAAAGAAGACTAAATATTATCCAGGTAATACTAGAGCTGGAAATTTGTGCTTCATATATTTCTGATATGTTTATGTTTATTTGAAGACAATTACAAAGATTCACTGTGTGTTTAATAAATATTTATTCTGATTATTGTGGTGATTTCTGGAGCGGACGGTTAATTCTTACTTAAGTATTTCCGGAAGTTGATCTTATCACAGTTATTTCAATAATTTAATTTCACTACAGGTAACAGACAACTACTTAATTGTTTAATTATTTCATGCAATATATATATATATATATATATATATATATATATATATATATATATATATATATATATATATATATATATATATATATATATATATATATAAAGTTGTATATGGTTGACAATCACTCTCTCTCTCTCTCTCTCTCTCTCTCTCTCTCTCTCTCTCTCTCTCTCTCTCTCTCTCGTTGTCTGTATCTCTCTCTATCTCTCTCTATCTCTCTCTGTCTATCGATCTCTGTCTCGCTGTCTTTGTTTCTCTCTCCAATCTATCTCTTCTCTCTCTCTTTCTCTCTCTTTCTGTGTGTGTGTGTGTGTGTGTGCGGTGTGTGTGTTTGTGTGTCTCCCTATGTACATACAGCATGAAATACATACGCTGGATTTCATTAGAAAACAGTAAGTTTAATGGTTTGGTCACATAACTAGGTTTCAACTGACAGGTGACCACATCATCATCATCATCATCATCATCATCATCATCATCATCAAATGCAATGCCAGCTGGCGTAGGCGTTCATGGCTCGCCAAAGATCTCAGTCCTTGGTTTTCTGGATCAACTCTGCTGATGATATTCCTCCATGCCGCCATCTCAATCCACTCAGCATCACTTCTCTTGGTCTGCCTCTTCCCCGCGAACTTTCCAGTTATCACAATGTTCTCTAATACCTCTCTTCTTATTACATGACCGAAGAAAGCTGTTTGTCTCTTCCTTATTGTTGTATATAATGTTCTAGTTTCATTACCCTGTTGCTGGCAATCGTTGTTAGTTACTTTGGCAGTCCAGGGAATTCTCAGGAACCACATCTCTGTTGCTTCCAAGGTCCTCCTAATGTGTTCAGTATACCACAACAAACAGTAATGTACAAATCAAAAGGAACCAGAAGAAGAGGCCGACCATGTAAATGATGGGCAGAGGGAATAACGGAGTCCATGGGAATCTCGATATTTGAAGTCCATAAACGGGCACTCTCCCGCTGTTTATGCTTCACCTCGACACCGCAAGGTACAAGAGAAACTAGATGAGATTCTATGAGATCAGATGAAATGAGATGGGATGATATGAGATGAGATGAAATGAGATGATATGAACATATATGTATGCAATATTAAACAGTTGCGTACAATGTTTTCATGTATGTATGTTTAATATGTACTGTATATACAAGTTGCATGTCATTTGCAGACAGTTGTTGTCACCTGTGGTAGATTTTCTAGACAATTTTACAAAAATTAGTGAATGGCTGGTGAAAATGTGGTTTCTGAGGAGAATGCACAGAATTCCACGGACAGACAGAAAAACCAATGAACAAGTACTACAAATAACAAATGAAATTCGTAAACTGATTAGAGAAATTAGACGTAGACAGTCAATATATTTTGGACACGTTATGAGAAGAAATAAACTGGAGAACTTGGTGACAACTGGCAAGATGAGGGGAAGAGATCAAAGAAATGACAGTGAAGTAAATATCTGCATGGCTTGGCCACGGGGTATGGTCGAGACAAGAACACAGAACTGATCCATGACTGTGGTGATCGCGTGAGATGGTGAAACATGACGGCCCACGCTTATCGGCATAGCACACGATGATGATGAGTCTGCCATTGCTTTCTAAACGAAAGGGCAACATTTGAAGACTAACTGACCGGCGTAGGTAATGAACCCACTGTACAACCATCAGCGCACAGGATGTTTACGAGCGAGCGCTATTATCCTTTGAGCATTGCTGTCCTCCATTATATAGGGTGTAGTTTTAATCACTGTGCAGTGTTTGAAAATATTGCCGGTCCAAGTTTTGTATTCACCCTCTGTAAAATTCATGCAACATAATAGGTAAATACAAAACTTGGATCTGCATTCTTTTCACACACTGCACAGTCATTAAAAGTACACCCTGTATATCAGTCCGCTTAACTTACTGTCACTGGAAAAATACAAACATAATGCGGCATGTTTCGCAGAAGTATATACGAGGGGGGTTCAAAACCTTAATTTTGTGAATACATTCTCCCGAAAAAAAAGGTAAATAACAAATGTATCATTTATCGATGTAGTCACCACTGCGTTCAATGCAAGTCTTCCAGTGCCGATAAAGTGCTTGGATTCCTGTAGAAAATCATTATCTGGGGTCACTATTGGTGTGCTTGACCCGGTCATGAACAGTCTGTCATGGAAGTTACACCATCTTGAAACCTCCTACTACACTCATACACCTGCTGCCCTGACAGGCATGCATCACCATACTGGACCTTTATTCGCCCAAGAATTTTTTTTTTTTTAGGTTTCACGCCTTCACATAAAAAAAAAAAAAAAACGGATAACAGAACGCTGCTCCTCTTTGGTGCTTGTCAAAAGTGTGGCAGCCATTTTTAAACGGTTCTTATGACGTCGGCGTGATTATCTACCCAGTGATGTCAAGTGCTTAACCCTCTTGACACCCTGAACAACAATATTGACAGATACAAGACAATGACATGGTTATTGTAATCTCTGTGACACTCTTAAGGTTTTCATGTAAGCACCCTCGTAATTATAATTATTGCTTCAAGTGATTTTCCTCTTATCTTTATTGTAGAAACATGCACTTTGCGCCATCTTGCTGTTTGCCTCTAGCTGTGTCAATAACTGACTGGCTGGCACCTTGCCCTCTTGACAGACGATAGTTTGTAAATTGGAGTTATACCTCTCCATAATACAAAGCCTGGGCTGAATTTAGAGACCATGTGTTGCCCATGCAGCATGATCCCTCTCTCGGCCTGCCTAGTTCACTCCAGAAGCAAGGTAACACAAACGTCTGGAACAAGACAAGCTGCAGAAGCTGTCTGCTCAGCAAAGCAATGCTCTAACTGTCCGCCTGTCGGAGCTTCCATCCTTGACCAGTTGCCAACTAAGGCTTAAGGCTTGGCCTGGCCTGTCGTGACATTTAGTCTTTAGGTTGCATTTCCTGGCACTAGGGTAAGGCTTGTACCCTCCCAATTGCGCTCCTCAGCCCGAAGCCGATGGCACAATGTGGGGTGTTGGGTTTGTTCAGCGCCGCCCAACATTCAGCGCTAACAGAAAGCAGGTAGTACCATCTACTGTCATTCGGTAGCTCAGCCATATCTGACTAAGACCTAATATATGTGTCAGTAACTAAGTAAAAGTAAATAACCGTTTGATACACCCACAAGCGTATTGGGTATTTGGTCCTAGACCCATAATTATAAAAACGAAATTGGAGCTAAAGAAGAACATTATAAATGCAAATATTTATATACAAACGTGATAACAGTGCCAAGCATGGGCACTAAATAAAGAACAAGAAAGAAAACCAACTACTTGTGAAATGAGATGCCTGAGAAAAGCAGCCAGCAAATAAAGAAGGGGCCATATTAGAAACGGCGAGATCTACAAAACAGTTGGAGCAACACCAATGGTTAAATTCATTGAAAGACAAAGACATTACTGGTTCGGTCATCTAGTGAGAATGAACCCAATGTCGCTAGCAGCAAAAGCATACAACATGAAAATAGAAGAGGAAGATTGAACTACGAGTCACAAAGACCCTAGAAACCTACAACAGAGATCAGCATGGTCGAATGGATATTAACGTGTGTTCTTAAACATCCGGTGTGCTGATGCCGAGTTAAGCGGTTTAACCCCTACACCGGAAAATTGGGCTAACATGTTGACCTCACGTCCTTGACTTTAGGGACGTAAATTACAAGTACCTCTGATGTCGGGAGTGGTTTCGCCTGATGGCGAGGGACACTGTTAATAGGTAAAGCTAATCCACACGTAAAATTCAGTCCAGCACTACTAGAAGCTGTGGGTATGGACTACGATTGAGTTCAGAGCGAGTGAGCGAGCGCCAACAAAGCAAAAACACAACAAAAAAAACTACATCTCAGCATACATACCAAGCGACCGAGCGAGCCCTAGTTCGGAAATCAATCATTAGTAAAGCTTGCGACACCTAACGGCAAAAGACACGGAAGCATAATAGAAGAAAGCATTCGGTGGATTCAGGTATCACATAGGCTGCCTTTACGGCCCGTGGCGTTTCCTGGTACCATTTTGAGCTGTGTCGACCTGGGAATCAATTTTAAAACTTTCCTCGATGCGGATTCAAACCAATGACTACAGGGTCGCTAGGCGAGTATCTAGCCCTTACGCTACTGCGGCTTTCAGCTTATTCATTTATTCATGATCATCGTGTGCAATCGGTACGCGTGGGTGGTCATGTTTCGCCATCTTACACGATCACCTGGGTTATCAAACTACAAAGGTGCCAATAATGTAAACAAATAACAATACTGTATAAGTAACACAAGTTATATCAACAAATCCAAGGACAGGAAGGAGTGGAGAATCGTGCTCCCCGATGCCTGTTCTAAGACAAAAACGTGAATAAGAAGATTATGACATACACACAGTTGAATCCTCAACAGGGCTAAGGAATTCGTGCGCTGTTTTGTGTATGTGAGTTAGATCGCTTTGATCTCAAGCGTTGCTAGAAATTCTGGTGCACTGGACTGATTTTTACGTGTGGGTTAGGTATCCCTATTACCAGTGTCCCTCGCCATCAGGCGAACCCACTATGACTTTTGGGGTGCTTGTAATTGGCGTTACCAAGTCTAGGATTAAAAGATGTTAGTTTCAATAGTTCTTAGTAAATAAATGAATAATACTTTGGCTGAAATACTAAGTGCTTAGTCACCGATATTGTTCTAATTTAGAGTAAGTTATCCCCACGAAAATATAAGATTTAACAGGAAGTCTTTCTGTTTGCATAGAAAGGGCTGCAATTCCTTAATAGATAATGTTTTATTTGTTATTTTTGCTATTTTTATATTATTACTAGACGACCCGGCCCGGCATCGCCCAGCTCCTGGCGGGAAGCATCTCATTTAATTCATATTCGGCCCCTGCTCCCGTTCCCAAAAAAGACTACCCGGCCCGGCTTCGCCCAGTCCCTTGTGAGGAGCGTTTCATTTAATTCATATTAGTCATATAAGCTCCCGTCCCCGTTCCCAGAAATATGGCGAACAGATTGGAAGAGAACAATCTTCATCCCAATAACTAAATAGGGCAATCTAAAACTACTGAACGTAAACTTACCAAGATATCACGAAAACCCAATAAATACTGGGATGACTGTATAGATGTCGAAGAGAAATAAAAAGATGAGTTAGAACATTTTCACGTATTGAAAATAGATGCATTATTTTTATAAAAACTTTGAAAATGCCTTAAAGATTTTATCATTATATATTACAACGCATATGCCTGTAGATAACTGTAGAGAAAAGGTCCACCTATTTGAGAAATATGCAAAAATTATTTTAATTACATATATAGCAATGCTATTAAAATTTATGTCCCTTTGATATAACTTTTCTTAAGTTATGTCCCCTCGCTATATATAAATTATAATGCAATTACAAAATTAAATTTTATTGCGTAAATAACTGTTTGTAAACTAACAAACTATGCCAGTTGGCAGCACGGGAATGAGAAGAACACGTGTAGAAAATGTCATCTCAATCGGATGGACTGTTCGCGAACGCATAAATAACATACATACAGACAGACGTACATTGTATTATATATATATATATATATATTGTTGTGCCCCTGCTTAAGTTTGTCACCTAAATTTTCTATTTCTCTGCCATTCACGACAAGCATTTCCTTACAAAAGACTAAATTTTCTGTCTTTATTTATCTGCCTTTCATGAATGGTATTTTATCACGTAAGACTAAATTGTATTTTCTACTTCTTCTGTTGATATGTCCCGTAAATTGTATTTGTCATTTCCTCATTGGTTTGATGGCAGATCTTAAGACACATCCCACTCGATACCTCAGCATTGGTTTTTCAGTTCTGTCCACGATGTCCTCAACATTCTTCTCAAGAACCACATTTCCACAAGATACGGTTTCTTCAGTAAAAAAATACTCATTGTCCAGCTTTTGCAGCCTTACAGAAAAACAGGATATACACAACGTGTTAGTCTATCTCATCTCATCTCATCTCATTGCATCGCATCTCATATCATCCCATCGCATCTCATCGCATCTAATTCCATCTTCATCTCATCTCATCTTCACCTCAACTCATCTAATCCCAGTTCATCTCATCTCATCGCATCTCATCTCATCGCATCTCATCTCATCTCATCCCATCCCATCTCATCTCATCTAATTTCGAATTGGGTTGAGTTGAGCACACACACACACAAAAAGACATTACAGCACTCGGTACATACCCAAGCGTGCCCCGTCCTCATCTTCATCTCATCTTCATCTCATCTCATCTCATCTTGAGTTGAGTTGAGTCAAAAACAGATATTACTGCATTAGAGACATACCCAAGCGTGTCCCGTCCTCATCTTAATCTCATCTTCATCTCATTTCATCTTCATCTCATCTTATCTCATCTTGAGTTGAGTTGAGTCAAAAACGGATATTACTGCACTGGAGACATACCCAAGCGTGCCCCGTCCTCATCTTCATCTCATCTTCATCTCATCTCATCTTCATCTCATCTCATCTCATCTTGAGTTGAGTTGAGTCAAAAACGGATATTACTGCACTAGAGACATACCCAAACGTGCTCCGTCCTCATCTTCATCTCATCTTCATCTCATTTCATCTCACCTTGAGTTGAGTTGAGTCAAAAACGGATATTACTGCACTAGAGACATACCCAAACGTGCTCCGTCCTCATCTACATCTCATCCTGTTCCTCATATTGTGTTTCTTCCAGCTACTGTCAGTTTAGCAGGCTAATGTATTACAGGGGTCAGCATAACCGAAAGGATACGAGCGCTTGCTTTTGAACATCCTGTGCCCTGATGGTGGTATAGTGGGTTCATTGCCTACACTGGTCAGTTGGACTTCAAATGTTGACCTTTCGTTCAGAACGCAATGGTAGACTACTGAACGTAAACTTGCCTAGAAAGTCTAGCTGGGGTTGAACACATCGTCCTGCACAGGGCATGCAACATGAATGTAAAGTACACATACAAAATATGTACGCAACCATTTGATATTTCATAAGTATATATTCATCTCATCTCAGCTCATCCCTTGTCATCTCATCTCCTGTCATCTCATCTCCTGTCATCTCATCTCATCTCATCTCATCTCATATCATAATACCTTATCTGATCTCATCTTTCCTCATCTCATCTACTCTCATCTCACCTTTTTCCTATTGTACCTTGCGGTGTCGAGATAAAGCATAAACAGCGGGAGAGTGGCCGTTTATGGGCTTCATATATCGTTACTCCCATGGACTTTGTTATTCCTTCTGTCCATCGTTTACATGGTCGGCCTCTTCCTCTGGTTCATTTAGTCCGTACATTATTGCTTGTTGTGGTATATATATATATATATATATATATATATATATATATATATATATATATATATATATATATATATATATATATATATATATATATATATATATATATATATATATATATATATATATATATATATATATATATATATATATGGTGTCAGGTCTTAGTCAGATATGACTGAGCTACCGCATAACAGTAGACGGTACTACCTGGTTTCTGTTAGCGCTGAACGTTGGGCGGCGCTTACCAAACCCGACACCCCACATTGTGCCAACGGCTTCGGGCGGAAGAGCGCAATTGGGAGGGTACAAGCCTTACCCTGGTGCGAGGAAATGCAAGCTAAAGACAAAATGTCATGGCAGGGCGGACCAGGCCCTAAGCCTTGGTTGGCGACTGGTCTAGGATCGAAGCTCTGACAGGCGGACAGTTAGAGCATTGCTTTGCTGATCCGGCAGCTTCTGCAGCTTGTCTTGTTCCAGATGTAGGGGTGTTGCCTTTCCTCTGGAGTAAACTAGGCAGGCCGAGAGAGGGATCATGCTGCATGGGCAACACATGATCTCTATATTTTAGCCCAGGCTTTGTGCTATGGAGAGGCAATAACTCCATCCCTGGTCTTAACTGGTCTCGGAATCAAAGCGAGAGGCAACTGTTACGGGTTATAAGTCCTTGTCAGTTGGCGTAGACATGGGGCGCCACGCGTTGCCTCTGACGGTGGGAGACACCTATAGGTGTCACTGATCAGCTACCGCCCGCCTCAAGCTGGGCATCCCCCAGCCAATTGGGTGCTGATCCGCCACAGCCTGCCTGCTTCAATGGGTGCTTGGGGCTAGGACAAAATCTGAATCGCAGGCTGTAAAACCAACGCACCAGGTACAAACAAATATAAATATAGAAACCTCAAGCTACGGCTTGCAACCTGGAACGTGAGAACCATGTGTCCAGGATTTTCCACTGACTTGACCAATATTGACGATGTGAGAAAAACGGCTGTGATTGATGCCGAACTCAATCGTCTAAACATTGATATTGCTGGCCTGCAGGAGACTCGTCCTCGCTGAGGAAGGGTCATTCAGGGAAAACAATTACACCTTTTTTGGAAGGGTAGAGGGCAGGCAGAAAAAAGGCAACACGGTGTGGGCTTTGCAGTGAAGAATTCGCTACTGGGAATGATTGAAATTCCAGCAGGAGGAAATGACAGACTATTATCCCTGCGCTTGGCAACCTCTTGTGGGTTTGCCACCATTATTACTGCATATGCACCGACACTCGATTCCTCTGATGATGTGAAGGATTCGTTCTATGAGGAGTTAGACTCCGTGATCAAGGCAGTTCCAAAATCTGACTACATTTATATGCTCGGTGATTTCAATGCTCGTGTGGGCAAGGACTCGAGTTCATGGCCAGTGTGCCTTGGAAAATACAACATCGGTCGCATGAATGAAAATGGGCAAAGGCTGCTGGAGCATTGCACCAGTAATGACCTATGTATTACAAACTCCTTTTTTAAAACAAAAGAGATGCATAAGGTCACATGGAAACATCCAAGATCCGGCCATTGGCACCAGCTGGACTTCATCATCACACGGAGACAACATCTGAACTATATATCATTGACTTGTAGTTACCACAGTGCTGACTGTGATACGGATCATTCTTTGGTTGTTGCAAGGGTTAGACTGAGACCAAAGAGAATCTACACAGCTAAACACAAACCTAGCCTCAGGATTAATATTATTAACACTCATGATCCTGAAAAGTGCTTTCAGTTTCAACAGCAACTTGAAGACGCTTTCACTGATACACCAGAAAATTGTACAGTAAATGAAAAGTGGGGTCAAATTAAGGAAACTCTTTATAAAACTGCCGTAGGGGTTTACGGCACTGTGGATCATAAGAGGCAGGACTGGTTTGCGGCCAACAGCGAGACTCTGCAGCCCTTGATTGATAAGAAGAAGAAAGCTCTCTTAAGAAACAAGGAAAGACCAACGCGTAACACTCTGAGTGAGCTTAGGCAAGCTAGGAAGGATGTGCAAAAGGCTGCCAGGCAGTGTGCAAATGATTATTGGATCAAGTTATGTGAGTCCATTCAAATCGCAAGTGATAAGGGAGACATAAGAAGCATGTATGAAGGAATAAAGAAAGCCTGCAGTCCAGTGATCAAAAGAAGTGCACCATTGAAAACCTTGACTGGAGAAATCATCACTGATAAGAAACAGCAGATGGACAGATGGGTAGAGCACTATTTGGAGCTTTACTCAAGTGAGACCAAACTAGCGGATGATGCCCTCAACGCCATAGAGGCTCTACCAACTCTTGACCACCTGGACACACTTCCCACCATAACAGAAGTTAAGTGTGCTATAAATGAACTTGCATCTGGCAAGGCTCCAGGTAAGGATGGGATTCCAATAGAGGTTATCAGGAGTGGGCAAGACACACTCACTATACAGATCCACCAGCTAATAGAGCTATGCTGGCGTGAAGGACAAGTCCCACAGGATTTCAAAGATTCAAGCATCATAACACTGTACAAGAACAAGGGCGATCGGAGCGACTGCAACAACTATAGGGGTATCTCACTTCTGTGTATTGTTGGAAAAGTATTTGCCAGAATTGTTCTGCGCAGACTTCAAGTCCTAGGAGATCAAGTCTACCCCGAATCACAGTGTGGCTTTCGACAGAACCGGTCTACCACTGATATGATATTCTCATTGCGACAAATGCAAGAAAAATGCCGTGAACAGAATCAACCACTGTTTATTGCCTTCATCGACCTCACAAAGGCATTTGATTTGGTCAGTCGTGAGGGTCTGTTCAAGGCACTAAAGAAGATTGGCTGCCCACCAACTCTTCTGTCCATTGTGGAATCGTTCCACACAGGCATGAAGGGTATAATCAAGTTTGATGGTGCAACTTCTGAAGAATTTGAAATCAAGAGTGGAGTTAAGCAAGGTTGTGTACTAGCTCCCACCCTCTTTGGAATATACTTTTCACTTCTACTGAAATATGCATTTCATGATCAGGATGGTGGTATATACATTCACTCACGCTCAGATGGCGGCCTCTACAATGCTCAGAGATTGAAGGCTAAGACCAAAATTAGGAGGGTACTGATCAGAGAGTTGCTTTTTGCAGATGATGCTGCAGTTACGACCCACTCTGAGGAAGAATTGCAATGTCTACTATCTGCATTCTCCAATGCTTGTTCTGAATTTGGTTTAACAATTAGCAAAAAGAAGACACAGATTATGTCACAAGGTGCACATGGGGTACCATCAATCTTTATTGACGACGCTGAACTAGAGATAGTAGACCATTTTACATATCTAGGATCAGTGGTAAATAGCAAATTATCCCTAGATCAGGAAATCAACATCCGGATTGGTAAGGCAGCAACAACAATGAACAGGTTAAGAAAAAGAGTCTGGGAGAACAGGAAGCTTACTGCCAAAACAAAAGTCCTTGTCTATCAAGCCTGTGTCCTTAGTACTCTTCTCTATGGCAGTGAAACCTGGACAACTTACTCACACCAAGAGAACAACTTAAACAGCTTTCATATGCGGTGTCTGCGAAGAATTCTTGGTATTAAGTGGCAAGACAAAATCACAAATACTGAAGTATTGGAAAGATCAGGTTGTGTGACAGTTTATTCCATGCTCAGTCTTCGTAGACTTCGATGGATAGGACATCTTAGGAGGATGGATGATGGTAGAATACCAAAGGATATCTTTTTTGGTGAATTACAGATGGGTAAGAGATCTCAGGGTCGGCCTCTACTACGATACAAAGATGTGTGTAAGCGGGACATGATTGATACAGGCATTGATAATGCACATTGGGAGCAAGTCGCCGCTGAACGTGTTGCATGGAGGGCAAATATCAGAAATGGAATAAAGTCAAAGGAGAAAATTATTGCAGAAAAGTCACACATCAAGCGTTTGAGACGTAAGATGGTGCATGATGGTGGAAATGACCACGTGTTCACATGCACCCACTGTGAACGGACATTTACAGCGCAAATTGGCCTTATCAGTCACACTCGCTACCGCCATAGTTAAAAGTTATTATGCCTTTTTAAAGCACAAACTATCGTCTGTCAAGACGGCAAGGTGCCAATGAATATATATATATATATATATATATATATATATATATATATATATATATATATATATATATATATATATATATATATATATATATATATATATATATATATATATATATATCAGTAAGCAGATCTTTTTTTCTCCTGTTACTTCTATTTTCCGTGACATTGTCAATTTTTGTGAAACTATCTTTGAATATGGCGATTCTGTTCTTTATCTCTGTGTCACATCTTCCGTTAGATGTCATCACGGAGCCTAGGTATTAGCTGATTAACTGCGATGGGATGATACATCGTTTTATTTGAGCTTCCCGTAACTGCCATGGGATGATATATCTTCTTATTCGAGCTTCTCGTAACTGCAAGGGATGATAAATTGATAAATCATCTCATTCGAACATTCCGTAACTACCATGGGGTGATAAATCGTCTTATACGAACATCCCGTAACTACCATGGGCTTATAAATCAAACTATAGTTAAAAAATCAATACAGTAGTTTTTTTTCTATACAACCCCCCTTAATTTGATATATAATACAACATGTCTGCTACCAATTCACAACTTTTAAGTCATAAATGTAGCATACCCCTACTTCTCATTTTTCTCCATCAATAATTCTTTGGCCCAAACCTACTTATGGTCTGGCAATGAATTTGTTAAAAATGATTGAACTGTTTAATTGTTATGCCCTTACTACAGGTATAGTCCGACTTTGTGAAGACACATGAAGGGTGTAGCATAGGTGGGAGCGCAAGCGCAATTGAAATACCACTACTTTTATCGTTTCTTTACTTATTCAGTCTCTCGGTAGAGATTTGTTCGCAGCAGACGAGCATAATCTCCGGCGGGCCTATTCTCGCTGGTCGCGAGATCCGCACAGTGGAAGTATGGGAGATTTGCTTGCAAACAGACAGGAAATATCTCCTGCGGTAGCTATGGCGGGCCTATTCCCGCTGGTCGCGGGGACCGCTATAAGTCAGGCGGGGAGTCTGACGATAGTGCACGCTTTCCACAGGTCCGGACACTTGTGATGACAGATGTGCGCGCCCTCATGGTCCGGGCACGTACAAGGCCCTCACCTGTGGGACATGGCTGAACGCCTCTAAGCCGGGTCCCTTGGGTGTCAGGGTCTGGCCATAACTCGCCACCGGCTCGTGGTGGTGAGGTCTCGGTGGATTGACGCTGAGCCGCCAGCGTCTGCAGCCTACCTTGTGCCAGACGTATTGGTTACCCATTCCTCTGGAATACACAAGACTAGGCCGAGGGAGGGATCATGTCGTTTGGGCATCACATGATCTCTGAAGCTCTGCCCAGACATTGTGTTGGAATATTGGCCACATTCCACTCACATACTTTGGTCTGTCAAGACTGCAAGGTGTCTACTACTACAGGTATGGGGAACACTTTCTTCTTCCAAAGGCCTGATGGGTATGTATAATATCATTCGCGCGCCGTTCAAAATTATCAGCTTAAAAATTAGCCTGCTATATTTGGTTAATTTATGTGTCCTAGTTATCCCGTAATGTAATGTGTTCCTCCAAACTTACGTTATTTTTATGATTTACTTAATATAAATGTGCCGGTCTACGTAGCGATGGCGTTGCGGACGCGATTCGTAATGCCGCTTACCAGTGTTCGAAACACAGCGTTGACCGATTTGGCAGCAGACCGTGTCTCGCTGATTTTAAAGTGTTGGTATGGGAGCCGGTCGCTCATAAAGCAACGGCGAACTACTGAACGTAAAACTTGACTTACGTAAAATGCTGGTGTTGACTGCAACGTCCGTAAAGGATATGCTCCTATAAAATAACGCTGCCAGATTTGAATAAATTTCGAGTCCGGCCTGCGGTTGCCTTGATAGTGTCAAATGATTTCGAGTGCCTTGTGGGTACAGACATAGAATGTGTGCCAGGAAATGTCTTGGGAAGTGAAGTCGGCTGGTGTGATACCGACCAGGCAATCGTTATTAGTTACTATGACAGTCCAAGGAATTCGCAACATTCGTGTCAGGAACTACATCTCTGTGGTGTGATACCGACCAGGCAATCCTTGTTAGTTACTCAGACAGTCCAAGGAATTCGCAACATTCGTGTCAGGAACTACATATCTGTGGTGTGATACCGACCAGGCAATCGTTGTTAGTTACTCAGACA
This sequence comes from Cepaea nemoralis, assembly GCA_014155875.1. NCBI lineage: Eukaryota > Metazoa > Mollusca > Gastropoda > Stylommatophora > Helicidae > Cepaea > Cepaea nemoralis. Next base: position 40,602 of record JACEFZ010000819.1, read on the forward strand.
GTCCATGGAATTTGCAACATTCGTGTCAGGAACTACATCTCCGTTGCTTCCAATCTATTCCTAATGTGTTCATCTACATTCCAAGATTCACTGCCTTACAGCAAAGCAAGTTCAATACGGCTAGCTCTTCAGCAGTCTCTTTCTTACATTCAATGATAGGACAACAGTAACCTTCAAATTATCATCCTATTTGTGGCTGACTCAGTCACAGAATTGTTAATCTGAGCCATGGACGATCCTAATATAACTTCTCTTCTGAGGTTGAACGGGGTATGTGTAATGGTATAATCGGGGTTGGGGGCGGGGGGGGGGGAACAACTAGCGCTTTTAGAATAACTAGAACAATTAGAACAAGTAGAACAATTCGAACAAGTAGAACAATTATAACAGCTAGAACATTTAGAACAGCTAGAACAACTAGAGCAATTATGAGTAGAAAATACACATAAATGGGCGTATTCTTAAACAAGTGAATGGGTACAGTTATCTCGGAACAGTAATAACATCTGATGGGAGATGCCCTGAAGAGATTAGAACAAGAATTGGCATTTCAATGGTAGCCTTTTGCAAGATGAAAAACATAACGACCAATAAAGAGATATCAACTGAAACGAGAAAGAGAGTGTTAAAGTGCTACATAGAACTTGTACTTTTGTATGGATGTGAAGCGTGGACAATGAACAGAGAACCTGAAAAACATCTGATGGTTGTGGAAATGTGGTTTCTGGGGAAAATGCAAAGAATACCATGGACAGACAGAAAATCCAATGAACAAGTCCTTCAAGAAACAAATGAAGATCTTAAACTGATTAGAGACATTAGACGTAGGCAGTCACAATTTTTTGGGCATGTTATGAGAAGAAATGAATAGGAGAACTTGGTGACAACTGGCAAGATCGAAGGGAAGAGACCAAGGGGAAGACCGAGAAGTAAATACCTGGATGGCTTGGCCACTTGGCACGATCGAGACAGAAACACGGAGCTGATACACGGCTCTGGTGATCGAGTGAGATGGCAAAATATGACCGCCCACGCTTATTGGCATGGCGCATGATGGATGGATGGATGGATAACAATTATAACAAGTAGGAAAATTAGAAAATTAGAATGATTAAAACATCTAGAACAACTGTAGCAACTAGAGCACATAACACAACTAGAACAGTTAGAACAACTATAGCAACTAGAGCACATAACACAACTAGAACAGTTAGAACAACTATAGCAACTAGAGCATATAACACAACTAGAACAGTTAGAACAACTATAGCAACTAGAGCATATAACACAACTAGAACAGTTAGAACAACTATAGCAACTAGAGCACATAACACAACTAGAACAGTTAGAACAACTATAGCAACTAGAGCATATAACACAACTAGAACAGTTAGAACAACTATAGCAACTAGAGCACATAACACAACTAGAACAGTTAGAACAACTATAGCAACTAGAGCACATAACACAACTAGAACAGTTAGAACAACTGTAGCAACTAGAGCACATAACACAGCTAGAACAGTTAGAACAACTATAGCAACTAGAGCATATAACACAACTAGAACAGTTAGAACAACTGTAGCAACTAGAGCACATAACACAACTAGAACAGTTAGAACAACTATAGCAACTAGAGCATATAACACAACTAGAACAGTTAGAACAACTATAGCAACTAGAGCATATAACACAACTAGAACAGTTAGAACAACTATAGCAACTAGAGCACATACCACAACTAGAACAGTTAGAACAACTATAGCAACTAGAGCACATAACACAACTAGAACAGTTAGAACAACTATAGCAACTAGAGCACATAACACAACTAGAACAGTTAGAACAACTATAGCAACTAGAGCACATAACACAACTAGAACAGTTAGAACAACTATAGCAACTAGAGCACATAACACAACTAGAACAGTTAGAACAACTATAGCAACTAGAGCACATAACACAACTAGAACAGTTAGAACAACTATAGCAACTAGAGCACATAACACAACTAGAACAGTTAGAACAACTATAGCAACTAGAGCACATAACACAACTAGAACAGTTAGAACAACTATAGCAACTAGAGCACATAACACAACTAGAACAGTTAGAACAACTATAGCAACTAGAGCACATAACACAACTAGAACAGTTAGAACAACTATAGCAACTAGAGCATATAACACAACTAGAACAGTTAGAACAACTATAGCAACTAGAGCATATAACACAACTAGAACAGTTAGAACAACTATAGCAACTAGAGCACATAACACAACTAGAACAGTTAGAACAACTATAGCAACTAGAGCACATAACACAACTAGAACAGTTAGAACAACTATAGCAACTAGAGCACATAACACAACTAGAACAGTTAGAACAACTATAGCAACTAGAGCACATAACACAACTAGAACAGTTAGAACAACTATAGCAACTAGAGCACATAACACAACTAGAACAGTTAGAACAACTATAGCAACTAGAGCACATAACACAACTAGAACAGTTAGAACAACTATAGCAACTAGAGCACATAACACAACTAGAACAGTTAGAACAACTATAGCAACTAGAGCACATAACACAACTAGAACAGTTAGAACAACTATAGCAACTAGAGCACATACACAACTAGAACAGTTAGAACAACTATAGCAACTAGAGCACATAACACAACTAGAACAGTTAGAACAACTATAGCAACTAGAGCACATAACACAACTAGAACAGTTTAGAACAACTATAGCAACTAGAGCACATAACACAACTAGAACAGTTAAGAACAACTATAGCAACTAGAGCACATAACACAACTAGAACAGGTTAGAACAACTATAGCAACTAGAGCACATAACACAACCTAGAACAGTTAGAACAACTATAGCAACTAGAGCATATAACACAACTAGAACAGTTAAGAACAACGATAGCAACTAGAGCATCATAACACAACTAGAACAGTTAGAACAACTATAGCAACTAGAGCACATACACAACTAGAACAGTTAGAACAACTATAGCAACTAGAGCACATAACACAACTAGAACAGTTAGAAACAACTATAGCAAATAGAGCACATAACACAACTAGAACAGTTAGAACAACTATAGCAACTAGAGCAATAAACACAACTAGAACAGTTAGAACAACCTATAGCAACTAGAGCACATAACACAACTAGAACAAGTTAGAACGAACTATAGCAACTAGAGCCATAACCAACCTAGAACAGTTAGAACAACTATAGCAACTAGAGCATATAACACAACTAGAACAGTTAGAACAACTATAACAACTAGAGACATAACGACAACTAAATAAACATAGAAAACTAGATAAATAAGAAAAAAAAAAAAAAAAAATAGCAACTAGAGGCATATAACACAACTAGAACATTAGAACACTATAGCAACTAGAGCATATAACACAACTAGAACAGTTAGAACAACTGTAGCAACTAGAGCACATAACACAACTAGAACAGTTAGAACAACTATAGCAACTAGAGCACATAACACAACTAGAACAGTTAGAACAACTATAGCAACTAGAGCACATAACACAACTAGAACAGTTAGAACAACTATAGCAACTAGAGCACATAACACAACTAGAACAGTTAGAACAACTATAGCAACTAGAGCACATAACACAACTAGAACAGTTAGAACAACTATAGCAACTAGAGCACATAACACAACTAGAACAGTTAGAACAACTATAGCAACTAGAGCACATAACACAACTAGAACAGTTAGAACAACTATAGCAACTAGAGCACATAACACAACTAGAACAGTTAGAACAACTATAGCAACTAGAGCAAATAACACAACTAGAACAGTTAGAACAAACTATAGCAACTAGAGCACATAACACAACTAGAACAGTTAGAACAACTAGTAGCAACTAGAGCACATAACACAAACTAGAACAGTTAGAACAACTATAGCAACTAGAGCATATAACACAACTAGAACAGTTAGAACAACTGTAGCAACTAGAGCACATAACACAACTAGAACAGTTAGAACAACTATAGCAACTAGAGCACATAACCAACTAGACAGTTAGAACAACTATAGCAACTAGAGACACATACACAAACTAGAACAGTTAGAACAACTATAGCAACTAGAAGCACATACACAACTAGAACAGTTAGAACAACTATAGCAACTAGAGCACATAACACAACTAGAACAGTTAGAACAACTATCGCAACTAGAGCACCATCAACACAAACTAGAACCAGTTAGAACAACTGATACAACTAGAGCACATAACACAACTAGAACCAGTTAGAACAACTATAGCACTAAGAGCACATAACACAACTAGAACAGTTAGAACAACTATAGCACTAGAGCACATAACACAACTAAACAGTTAGAACAACTATAGCACTAGAGCACTATACACAACTAGAACAGTTAGAAACAACTATAGCAACTAGAGCACATAACACAACTAGAACAGTTAGAACAACTATAGCAACTAGAGCATAACACAACTAGAACAGTTAGAACAACTATAGCAACTAGAGCACATACACAACTAGAACAGTTAGAACAACTATAGCAACTAGAGCACATAACACAACTAGAACAGTTAGAACAACTATAGCAACTAGAGCACATAACACAACTAGAACAGTTAGAACAACTATAGCAACTAGAGCACATAACACAACTAGAACAGTTAGAACAACTATAGCAACTAGAGCACATACCACAACTAGAACAGTTAGAACAACTATAGCAACTAGAGCACATACCACAACTAGAACAGTTAGAACAACTATAGCAACTAGAGCACATAACACAACTAGAACAGTTAGAACACTATAGCAACTAGAGCACATAACACAACTAGAACAGTTAGAACAACTATAGCAACTAGAGCACATAACACAACTAGAACAGTTAGAACAACTATAGCAACTAGAGCACATAACACAACTAGAACAGTTAGAACAACTATAGCAACTAGAGCACATAACACAACTAGAACAGTTAGAACAACTATAGCAACTAGAGCACATAACACAACTAGAACAGTTAGAACAACTATAGCAACTAGAGCACATAACACAACTAGAACAGTTTAGAACAACTATAGCAACTAGAGCACATAACACAACTAGAACAGTTAGAACAACTATAGCAACTAGAGCACATAACACAACTAGAACAGTTAGAACAACTATAGCAACTAGAGCACATAACACAACTAGAACAGTTAGAACAACTATAGCAACTAGAGCACATAACACAACTAGAACAGTTAGAACAACTATAGCAACTAGAGCACATAACACAACTAGAACAGTTAGAACAACTATAGCAACTAGAGCACATAACACAACTAGAACAGTTAGAACAACTATAGCAACTAGAGCACATAACACAACTAGAACAGTTAGAACAACTATAGCAACTAGAGCACATACCACAACTAGAACAGTTAGAACAACTATAGCAACTAGAGCACATACCACAACTAGAACAGTTAGAACAACTATAGCAACTAGAGCACATAACACAACTAGAACAGTTAGAACAACTATAGCAACTAGAGCACATAACACAACTAGAACAGTTAGAACAACTATAGCAACTAGAGCACATAACACAACTAGAACAGTTAGAACAACTATAGCAACTAGAGCACATAACACAACTAGAACAGTTAGAACAACTATAGCAACTAGAGCACATAACACAACTAGAACAGTTAGAACAACTATAGCAACTAGAGCACATAACACAACTAGAACAGTTAGAACAACTATAGCAACTAGAGCACATAACACAACTAGAACAGTTAGAACAACTATAGCAACTAGAGCACATAACACAACTAGAACAGTTAGAACAACTATAGCAACTAGAGCACATAACACAACTAGAACAGTTAGAACAACTATAGCAACTAGAGCACATAACACAACTAGAACAGTTAGAACAACTATAGCAACTAGAGCACATAACACAACTAGAACAGTTAGAACAACTATAGCAACTAGAGCACATAACACAACTAGAACAGTTAGAACAACTAGTAGCAACTAGAGCACATAACACAACTAGAACAGTTAGAACAACTATAGCAACTAGAGCACATAACACAACTAGAACAGTTAGAACAACTATAGCAACTAGAGCACATACACAACTAGAACAGTTAGAACAACTATAGCAACTAGAGCACATAACACAACTAGAACAGTTAGAACAACTATAGCACTAGAGCACATAACACAACTAGAACAGTTAGAACAACTATAGCAACTAGAGCACATAACACAACTAGAACAGTTAGAAACAACTATAGCAACTAGAGCACATAACACAACTAGAACAGTTAGAACAACTATAGCAACTAGAGCACATAACACAACTAGAACAGTTAGAACAACTATAGCAACTAGAGCACATACACAACTAGAACAGTTTAGAACAACTATAGCAACTAGAGCACATAACACAACTAGAACAGTTAGAACAACTATAGCAACTAGAGCACATAACACAACTAGAACGTTAGAACAACTATAGCAACTAGAGCACATAACACAACTAGAACAGTTTAGAACAACTATAGCACTAGAGCACATAACACAACTAGAACAGTTAGAACAACTATAGCAACTAGAGCACATAACACAACTAGAACAGTTAGAACAACTATAGCAACTAGAGCACATAACACAACTAGAACAGTTAGAACAACTATAGCAACTAGAGCACATAACACAACTAGAACAGTTAGAACAACTATAGCAACTAGAGCACATAACACAACTAGAACAGTTAGAACAACTATAGCAACTAGAGCACATAACACAACTAGAACAGTTAGAACAACTATAGCAACTAGAGCACATAACACAACTAGAACAGTTAGAACAACTATAGCAACTAGAGCACATAACACAACTAGAACAGTTAGAACACTATAGCAACTAGAGCACATAACACAACTAGAACAGTTAGAACAACTATAGCAACTAGAGCACATAACACAACTAGAACAGTTAGAACAACTATAGCAACTAGAGCACATAACACAACTAGAACAGTTAGAACAACTATAGCAACTAGAGCACATCACACAACTAGAACAGTTAGAACAACTATAGCAACTAGAGCACATAACACAACTAGAACAGTTAGAACAACTATAGCAACTAGAGCACATAACACAACTAGAACAGTTAGAACAACTATAGCAACTAGAGCACATCACACAACTAGAACAGTTAGAACAACTATAGCAACTAGAGCACATCACACAACTAGAACAGTTAGAACAACTATAGCAACTAGAGCACATAACACAACTAGAACAGTTAGAACAACTATAGCAACTAGAGCACATAACACAACTAGAACAGTTAGAACAACTATAGCAACTAGAGCACATAACACAACTAGAACAGTTAGAACAACTATAGCAACTAGAGCACATAACACAACTAGAACAGTTAGAACAACTATAGCAACTAGAGCACATAACACAACTAGAACAGTTAGAACAACTATAGCACCTAGAGCACATAACATAACTAGAACAGTTAGAACAACTATAGCAACTAGAGCATATAACACAACTAGAACAGTTAGAACAACTGTAGCAACTAGAGCACATAACACAACTAGAACAGTTAGAACAACTATAGCCACTAGAGCACATAACACACTAGAACAGTTAGAACAACTATAGCAACCTAGAGCACATAACACAACTAGAACAGTTAGAACAACTATAGCAACTAGAGCACATAACACAACTAGAACAGTTAGAACAACTATAGCAACTAGAGCACATAACACAACTAGAACAGTTAGAACAACTATAGCAACTAGAGCACATAACACAACTAGAACAGTTAGAACAACTATAGCAACCTAGAGCATATAACACAACTAGAACAGTTAGAACAACTATAGCAACTAGAGCACATCACACAACTAGAACAGTTAGAACAACTATAGCAACTAGAGCATATAACACAACTAGAACAGTTAGAACAACTATAGCAACTAGAGCATATACCACAACTAGAACAGTTAGAACAACTGTAGCAACTAGAGCACATAACACAACTAGAACAGTTAGAACAACTATAGCAACTAGAGCACATAACACAACTAGAACAGTTAGAACAACTATAGCAACTAGAGCACATAACACAACTAGAACAGTTAGAACAACTATAGCAACTAGAGCACATAACACAACTAGAACAGTTAGAACAACTATAGCAACTAGAGCACATAACACAACTAGAACAGTTAGAACAACTATAGCAACTAGAGCACATAACACAACTAGAACAGTTAGAACAACTATAGCAACTAGAGCACATAACACAACTAGAACAGTTAGAACAACTATAGCAACTAGAGCACATAACACAACTAGAACAGTTAGAACAACTATAGCAACTAGAGCACATAACACAACTAGAACAGTTAGAACAACTATAGCAACTAGAGCACATAACACAACTAGAACAGTTAGAACAACTGTAGCAACTAGAGCATATAACACAACTAGAACAGTTAGAACAACTATAGCAACTAGAGCACATAACACAACTAGAACAGTTAGAACAACTATAGCAACTAGAGCACATAACACAACTAGAACAGTTAGAACAACTATAGCAACTAGAGCACATAACACAACTAGAACAGTTAGAACAACTATAGCAACTAGAGCACATAACACAACTAGAACAGTTAGAACAACTATAGCAACTAGAGCACATAACACAACTAGAACAGTTAGAACAACTATAGCAACTAGAGCACATAACACAACTAGAACAGTTAGAACAACTATAGCAACTAGAGCACATAACACAACTAGAACAGTTAGAACAACTGTAGCAACTAGAGCATATAACACAACTAGAACAGTTAGAACAACTATAGCAACTAGAGCACATAACACAACTAGAACAGTTAGAACAACTATAGCAACTAGAGCACATAACACAACTAGAACAGTTAGAACAACTATAGCAACTAGAGCACATAACACAACTAGAACAGTTAGAACAACTATAGCAACTAGAGCACATAACACAACTAGAACAGTTAGAACAACTATAGCAACTAGAGCACATAACACAACTAGAACAGTTAGAACAACTATAGCAATTAGAATAACTTTAAAAATTACGACTAGAACAATTATAACAGCTAGAACAACTGAGTTGAGTTGAGTTAAGAACCGGTATCGTTGCACTCAGGACATTCCCATGAGTGCTCCGTCCCCTCGTTCAACAGCCAGCAAAGAGCCATACTCCTAATCGTTCCCACCGCTATCTGATTTAAAGTTATCCCGGTCTTCCCTCTCAGTTTTGAGATTCTTCCAAAACCCCTACCGATCCCCCGCAATCTCATTCGCTCCATTTACGGGTTCTCAATCTGTTCCCTCGCCTTCTCCACCTGGTCCCACAAACGCATGACCCCATCCCCCTTGTCCATACGCAATCTACCACCAAGAGGTGCGTTCCCTGCTAGCCAATCAGCCTGTTCATTCCCCCGCACTCCCGCATGACCAGGCAAAATACCCATACAATTCTCACAATCTGTGACCTCTGAAGCGAGGATAGCCATTCCACACGAAATATTCCTTTCTCCACCTTACTAAGCATACTCTTTGAATCCGTAATGAACACAGTGTGTGTTGTAGTAGTCTCCCCCAGCCAACGTAATGCCGCTGTTACTGTCTCCATCTCCATTCTCATGCTGGAGGTCGTAGTCACATATGCCAGACTCTCCTTTTTCAAGACGCATCCGTTAGCTTTTGCAATAACACCCCAACCACTACGTCTGTTTCTCACCACTGACCCATCAGTGTAGATGCATTTGTCACCTTGATGTGTGTTGCTCTGGATCAGTTGTTACACTTCAAACTCAGTGCGGCCCGCTGCCCTGTCTCTGCACTCACGACCCAGTGTTATTATTACATTGTGCCAGTCCGTCATGTGTTCCGACACTTCAACCCACTCTTTTTCACGATCGATGGTCTCTAGATCACACACTTGACGTATAGAAAGTTCCGCCTGTGCCATCCAGGACCTGCCTCGTCTTAGTCTATGGCCCTTGACTATATCCATGGCTGCACGCAGCGGGTGATCCCTGTCTGCAGCAACTCTCAGGTACCATTTGGCCTGAAGGACCCTTGCCTATCCGTCATTGCTGGTAGCGCCAAGATATGCCTCATGCATATATTTGGTGTGTCCTTTGTGCACCCCAGAATTACCGCATGGCAGCATTCTGCATGCGCTCCAATCTTTCAAACTGGCTCTTTGATACTGTCAGCAGCCCCAAACCATACTCAATGACATAAATTATTAATTGCTGAAAGAGCCTGTACAGCATCCTCTGATCTACCCCGGTTGCTACCATCGCCCTCAATGCATTAAGTCTCCTACCAGCCTTCACAACCAAGTCCTCCACATGATCCTTAAAAGACAAACACCTGTCAAAGGTGATACCTAAGTACTTCAATTTAGTCTCTCAACTAAGAGGCCATCCATTTAACATAATACCTGGAACATCTGCCTTGACGATCCGGTTATCCATGGAGAACCACACAACAAGAACAATTTGAATAACTAAAAGATCTAGAACAACTATAGCAACTAGATGACATAAAACAACAATAATAATTAGGATGATTAGAACAATAGAACAACAAGAACAATTGGAACAACTAGAACAATTAGAACAGCTAGAATCTCTAGAGTAACTATAACAACTAGATGACATAAAACAACAATAATAATTAGGATGATTAGAACAATAGAACAACAAGAACAATTGGAACAACTAGAACAATTAGAACAGCTAGAATCTCTAGAACAACTATAGCAACCAGTGCAGATACAAACAACTAGAACAATTAGAACAACAAGAACAATTGGAACAACTAGAACAATTAGAACAGCTAGAATCTCTAGAACAACTATAGCAACCAGTGCAGATACAAACAACTAGAACAATTAGAACAACAAGAACAATTGGAACAACTAGAACAATTAGAACAGCTAGAATCTCTAGAACAACTATAGCAACCAGTGCAGATACAAACAACTAGAACAATTAGAACAACAAGAACAATTGGAACAACTAGAACAATTAGAACAGCTAGAATCTCTAGAACAACTATACCAACTAGAGGACATAAAACAACAATAATAATTAGGATAACTAGAACAATTAGAACAACAAGAACAATTGGAACAACTAGAACAATTAGAACAGCTAGAATCTCTAGAACAACTATAGCAACCAGTGCAGATACAAACAACTAGAACAACACAAGTCAGAACATTGAGAGCATACATATTTCCTGTGGAGGATGTGAGTACGAAATTTGGATATTTCATCCAAAAAAGTCCTAAAGGTCGAGAGGATCGACTTAACTGCACCGGGTGTTATCTCATACGGCTCGGTCTCTTTCCGCATGGCGGCCTCTCGACAGCGTCGCACAAAGGAAGAACTCCGTAGTTCCAGCGACGACCCCCTGGAGTCTCCGAGAAAAATGCACTGGTGAACCGAAAGACGTAGCCAGGAATAGAACCCACAACCTTCTAAGCGCGAGGCAGACGGCTTGACCACTTCGCCACGGCGACTCCCGATTTGTTAACCAATCAGCTGAAAATTATATATCTGACATTGAATATAAATGTTATTGAAGAATGTTAAATATGTATGTTAACGCAAGAAATCAATATTGTAGAGTTTTAGTTTTGATGGCAAACAGAAACCAGGAAAATTAAATATTTTAACATGCAAAAACAACAAGGAAGTCTAGAAAAGATCATTATTGAGGGAAGAGTACAGATGAAGTGTAGAAGAGAAAGACCACAATGTAGATGGATTCAAGATGTGATATATAATATCCATATAATAGCAACATATAATGAGATCTACAGAAAATATGTCAGGGATCCTGGTTGCTTGACATAATATAAGTAACTTACGATATGCTAATGACACCGTCTTGATAGCAACAAGTCAGAAGGATCTAGAATCTAGAGGAAAAGATAGATACAGTGGTTGTAGAAATTTAAAAAAAAACTGGTCTTAGTTTGAATAATGGAAAGACAGAAGTCATGGTGATATCAACGAAGTAGATTGTGCCTAAATGACGTTATTTTGGGGTAAGTGCAGAAATTCAGATATCTAGGCACATGGATAACATTAGATGGAAGATGCATCACTGAGATAAAGAGCAGAACAGGACAAGCAAAAACTGCATTCTATCAAATGAAGAACGTTTTGTGCAATAAGTCATTGTCCTTAAAAGTTAGAAAGAGAGTTCTTGTATGTTACATAGAACCAATTTTAACATACGGCTGCGAATCCTGGACAATTAGTAAACAGGCGGGGGAAAAAAATCAAGGAAGCCTTGGAGATGTGGTTTTATAGAAGAATGCTGAAAATTAATTGGACAGCCAAACTGAGCAATCTGGACATTTTTAGGGAAGCTAAGTCTCAAAGACAACGTTTCACAAACATCAGAAAGAGGCAGTCGTCGTTTTTGGCCACGTTTTCAGACAATAAAAACTAGAACATATCGTGACAACCGGAAAGATTTGCGGAAAGAGAGATAAAGGAAGACAGCGGTAGAAGATTCTTGTCAGCCTTGTGTTATGGTACGGAAGGTAGTCAACACACGAATTGATCCATACCGTCGGAGATCACAGTTTGTGGAAAGGCATTATCGCCTACGCCAGTCGGCAAGACACTGTATGATGACGATGATGATGATGATGATGATGATGATGATGATGATGATGATGATGATGATGATGATGATGATGATGATGATGATGATGCTGATGATGGCAACAGAGGCGTATGTTATTGAGACTTTCTAATGACTGTTATATGTGCGAAGTCCTGCTATTGATGTAAACAAGTGACTTATTTTAATCTGTGTTCGGAATTTCGGGTTATCAGTTGATCTGAAGCAATTGTTCTAAAATTACTTACCAAAAGTGACCGATATGTTATCTCTTAATATGAACTTATAAAAATGAGGATTGTCCACACTCAGGGTTAAAGAATATATTTTTGATTACCATCATTAACATCATGTATACGCATAAATTGTCGGACGGCTAGTTGTTGGAACTCCGGTGACTGCCTTGCGCGAAGATGCGTGTGCGGGCTGCTTGTGTTTGTCCGGGGGGCTGTCTACTTTAAAACTGAAACTGCATATTCAAGCGAAGGACCACTTGTTGTCGATGCTCTGGCGATTTGGTCTTCTCTAAGCTACTGTTTCCTTCGCATTAGCATTCGTGTAGTTTTCGGTGGCACAGGAATTGATCACTTATGTGTGACTCCTTTGCTACGAAGCTAGAATCGTACGACTACTGCAACCACTGACTACTACATAGATAAAAACATATGGCCTAATCAATAATAACACTTGGAGAGGAAAGTGGTCCTGGCATGACACACTGGCGTAACATAGTAATTGAAATAAGAGTTACTATGGCACAGATGGGAGCCGAGGTAGCGACGTGGCTATCGTGCTCATGGGCTTGTGCTTGAAACGTCATCGCACATAGATTTTCTTAAAACTAACCTGGGCCCACAGCCTAAAATGATGACATAGAAGTGTTATGGGAAGTAAAGGCGGTCAATATGATATAAACTTCCTGACCCACGGAGAGCCGTTGGGTTTATAAACCTATGGCTCTGGCAACATATACCATGCGCTTCTCAGGGCGGGGAAAACGGTCTTCATCTTTACATTCAACTTGTTGAAGATGAGGACTGACCATGTATAGGAATGTCCTGAGTGCTGTGTTGTCGGTTCTTAACTCAACTCAACTCAGCTTAACTCAATTTAACTCAGCTCAACTTAACTCAACTCAGCTCAACTCAACTTAACTCAACTCAACTCAACTCATCCGATGGACTCCGATGTGGTCTGCATAAATGATGGTAGGCCAACAAGAATGGCAATGAGGCCTGGCGATGCAGACACAGCTATTGACTTGGCACTTGTCTCCCAGTCACCAGTCCTTGATGTAAAGTGGACTGTTTTGAATTACCATGGGAGTGATCACATGCCATGCTCAGACCTGATCTCTAAACCCAGGAAAGTTAAAGCTGGGAGAGCGCGCAAGACCTTCCGGTATGAGTGGACCGATTGCCTTCTTGGACGCCTCAGACAAGGGGCATGCAACAGGACTGTTAAAACTCCCTTTTTGCATCCCCCATGGTGGACCCCAGAAGTAGACCATGCTTGGAAAGCAAAGAGAGCTGCAGTAAAGCAGCTAAAGAAAGTGCGACAGACACTTCGAAGCTCACGAGAGGAAGTGGACACAGCGGAAAATGTCAAGAACGACAAGGTGGAGGTTTTCAAGCGCTGTGCTGCAGAGGCCAAAAAGGCAAAATGGGAATGTTTCATGAAGGAGGTTGGAGGGGATAAAACACTGCAAAAATTCTGGAAACTGCACAGGCAAATGCAGAGAAAAGATCGGCCGATGACAGTTTGAACAATCTATAGAGATGATGGTGTGTGCGTGACAACAGACAAAGAGAAAGAAGAGGCGTTTCTCCAGAGATTTTTAGAGCAGAGCAATCATAATGATGCGGACACCAGGGATGCAGTTAGAGAGGAGCTATCTGGCACCACGAAGAATATGCAGTATGAAGACATCATACGGTTGGAAGATGTTAAACACATTTTGAAAAAGGTAAAAGACACGGCACCAGGGCCCGATGGGGTCAGGTATGGCCACATGAAGGGTTTGAGCGAAGCAGACCTGGAGGAGATGACCGACTGCTTTAACCAGAGCATTAGGACAGCATCAGTACCGCAGGATTGGGTGCATAGCTATCTCATCCCTCTCCCAAAACCATTCAAGGATCAGTCAAAGCTTAGCGGCTTTAGGATTATCACCATTCAAAATACAATTGGGAAGGTTTTAGAGAAGATAGTCGCTGTCAAGCTGCAAGAATTTTTGGAAAGCGGAAAGCTTCTTCCAAGAGGCCTGGGGAGCTACAGGCCAGGAAAAGATACCTGGTCAAATGCAGTCACTTTTGCCTTTGATGTTTATGAAGGGTTCCAGAGTATACAGGAAACGATGGCGGTAGCGCTTGATCTCGAGGATGCGTACAATAGAGTTCGATATGATATTTTGATGACCGCACTGATGGAGAAGGGGGTCAATCCCTGGTTGGTGAACTGGATAGCAGCCGTCCTGCACTCTCGTCGGGTTGCTCTCCGTCTGTTCGCATGGACCTCAGAGCAACATATGTTAACCCCGGGACTGCCACAGGGATCTGCAGTCTCACCGGTGCTCTTTAATGTGTATACGAGCAAGATTGCAAACCTAGAAGCACCAGGGGTTGGAAGAATACTAACATTTGCAGATGATATTCTTGCATATAGGCAGGGGAGAGATAGGGAGCAAACAGCCCAGGAGTTACAGGCGACAGTAGATAAAGTGATTGACTGGTGCACAGAAATGAGTGCTGTCATCCATCCGGAAAAGGCGGCTGTTTTGTGGTGCTCTCTGGACAACAGGATTGTAAGAGCCGATGTCCCAAGCCTCGCGATAGATGGTAGAAATGTCAGCAGAGAGAACAAACTGAAGTATCTGGGGATCACATTTGACAGGAGCCTATCCTTCAAGGACCATGTGGAGACGGTCGTGACAAGATCTCAAAAGGGACTCAATGCACTTAAAACTATGGCTGCAATGGACATAGAGCAGAGAATGCTTTTCACACTATACCAGCACTTGATCCTCTCGGTAATTGATTATGGATTAGGTCTGCTCACTGTCTCAGAGAGTCAGCTGGTGAAGTTAGAGCGCATACAGAACGAAGCTATGCGGGTCATTCTGGGATGCACTAGAGACACCCCAGTAGTGTGTATGCGTTACATCCTTGGTCTGCCGACTGTTGCTGGTAGGCTCAAGGTGATGCAGGCGAAGGCATACCTCAGAGTAGCTGCAGACACAGACCACCCACTGCATGAGGCGCTGGACGCAGTTAAGGGTCAGCGACTGATAAGAGGGAAATCATGGATGGCTCAGGCGGAGGATACGATCAGACAGGTGTGCCCCTTGGAGAACATTAGGCGTGGAGAGGAGTGGGTCAGAGTGCCAGCGGAGCAGTCAGACTTGTGCAGAGTTATAATCACATTAAGCCGTGAGTGCAGGGAGTGGCCAGCAGGGGCCACGGAAGTGGAAATCCAGCAACTAATTCAGGACAATGCTCACTCGAGTGATGTGATTATCTACACAGATGGTTCGGTGTCAAGAGATGAGAGAAGTGGCTGGGGGTTCATAGCCAAAGCTAATGGTCGATGTTTGGGGCAGGAGAGCCTGGCATATGATACCACAACATCCAGCTTAAGAATGGAGGTGGAGGCAGTCACTGCGGCTCTCCGTTGGATGGAGAATACGACACACACACACACATCGTGATTGTAACTGACTCAGAAAGCATGCTGACGAGGGTGAGGACGGGCAGACTTCGTGCGGAGTGGCTTGCTTCGCTTCGGAGGTCACGGGTGACAAGCATCGCCTGGATCTTTTCTCCGGGGCATGCCGGTGTGCTGGGAAATGAACAGGCGGACAGATTGGCTGGCTCTGCAGAACTTGGTGGAGTATTGATACATGACAATGCAGACGTGGTTGCAGGCCTTGTGGGAGCACGTGCACACCTCGGAGGAGCAAATGGATTACCATGGTCTGGCAAGAATGAGACAGCGAGGAGTGACGAGGGGATCTGGCCGCGCTCAACGCTCAGAGGAAAGGCGAGACGGACTTATAATCAGATTGCTACTGGTACTATTAGTGTTGGAACTCTTCGCTGGCTGCTGAGGATGGGGACGGAGCACTTATGGGAATGCCCCGAATGCTGTGATGTCGATTCCTAAATCAATCAATCAATCAATCAAAACTCAGCTCATCGAAACTTAAAATTCAGTAATGCAAACTAGTCGTCGGGAACTATTTTGTAGTGTGCAATGTTGAAAAGTCACTCATAGTGCCAAACTTCGTCCGTGTAAAGTTAGTTACTCAGCGTGCCAACCCAATTCCGTGTAAAGTTGCACAGTGTAAAGTCATTGAGTCAATGTAAAGGCTCTCACACTGCAAACCCAAGTCCTTGTAAAGTCACTGAGCGTAACAACCTAAGCTCTAGTAAAGTCACTCAAAGTGCCAACCTAAGCCCTTGTAAAGTCACTCAAAGTACCAACGAATGTCCACAATAATTTATTTAAATACAAAATATTACTGAACAAACTAAAAAGTAAATAATTTCCGATACATTACATAACTATATATGTTCTTTCTAGGTTAATCAATATATTAATATAAATAGAACTAAATACAAATATGATCTTTTCCACAAGTCCAGCTATTAGCACATTATTTTGAAATGCTGTTATAAAGCTACCATGTGTACATTTTATCATCATCATCACCATCATCATCATCACCATCATCATCATCATCATCATCATCATCATCATCATCATCATCATCATCATCATCATCATCATCTTCCACTTCTGCCGTCAAGCGTCGTGGGGAGTAATAATTTGCGTTCCAGCGTCAGGTGGGCTGCACTGGATAGTGTCATTCCCTGTGGTTGTACAATGTCTTTGATGTCGTCACCATTTTCTTCTTGTACATTTCATAAAGACTGAACATCTAGTAATAAGTAGAGCAAATTATGCCAATGGCTCTATACTGTTGTAAAACAACACCATCATGTGTGTTATAATCGCGGTGGCATAAGACAGTCGTGAACTGACTACAGCCGAGAGAACTATAGAGTTGGTGGTCTGCGGGAGGAGAGGGATGGAACAGAAATAGAACTTTGTAAAGGTCAGTCGTTAAAAGGGTTTGATGGTCAGATGGTCGACTTCATCGCACCGGACTTTATCCCGCATGGATCGGTCGCATTCTGCAGAGCGACTTACGAATGCATCGCACAGAGCACGAAATCCGTAAATCTAGTACGAAATCCCCGGAGTCTTGGGGGAAACTGGACTCATGAAGTGTGCGACGGAGTCCGGAATCGAACCTACATCTTTCGGGTGTGAGGCCTGCGTCTCAACCACTTCGCTACCAAGATTAATAAACGGGTCCGTCAATGTTGCTCCACACACACCTAATTGTTGCTCCAATTTCGCTCAATTGTTGCTCCATACTCGCTCAATTGTTGCTCCACACTCGCTCAATCGTTCACCCACACTGGCTCAATTGTTGCCCCACACTCGCTCAACTAGCTTCCCTCAGATCACACATTCATGTCTCTATTGTCTACTACTGCTGTTTAGAAGAGATATCAAAACAAAAATAGCCTTAATCGAATTGTACCCCTCAGTTTTATTAAAACTTATATTTTTTTTTTAAAGAGATCACATTGTGTATTACAATTCTCTCAGCGTGCCATTGATAAACCTTCCCCGGTCCTTGCTTGGCACGTGTGCCGTATTTCCCGACGCCTGATGTACACAGTTCAGTTGGAAAATCATGAGGGACACAATCTCAACAAACATAATGAATGTTGCAAAAATAAACAGCACGTTTGGGCAAATAAAAAAGATTCAAGATTAGATATAAAATACAGCAAATAACGATTTATCACGGATATATTTTGAATTTAAATATTACAGAAAATGTCTTCGAATATTCTCAACCAATAAAATACTGATAGGCATTACTTCGTCTTCAAGGAACCATGCCTTCCTTCATTGTTCTCTCCAAGTCGCTGTGACGTTTCTTCCTTCCCTTCTTCGTTCTCCTGAAATCTTTGTTTTTGGATTTAATTGCGTTGACTCTCAAAGGTGTGGTGTCATCTTCGTCCCTCCATCCCAGCCGGTCCATTTAGAACAGCTTAACACATCGCAGTTGGCCCTCAGGAGAAGGCAGGGGCAGACCATGGGCATTCCCCGCCATCCAATGAGGCTTCCATAATTGCAGAGCTGATACCTAGCGCTCTGGTACTTGGCTCACCCAAGGAATCGTCACGTGCTGCACGTGGCTGCTTAGCCTCACTTCCGTATATTGGGTATTCCGTTCACCACAGGCTGCTTCTCCTAACACAAGAACGATGCAGTCTGCAGATGACGCCCACACAATGAGCTTTCTATTCAGACTTTACATGTTATGAATTTGCTAGCCAAGCAATATTCCATTTCGTACCATAGGGACGCTTTTTCAACCTGTCATGACGCCCACACAATGAGCTTTCGATTTGGACTTTCACGTAATGGAATCATAAGTGTGACATTTTATTTTTACGTTCGTTAGCTTTGAACGTAGTCCATACAAATGTTACTACTTCTAATACACTGGGCAGATTCTTGCGTTAGATTAGCTTTCCCTATTACCAGTGTCCCTCGCCAACGGGCAAACCCATTATGTCTTCAGAAATAATTGTAATTTACGTCGCCAAGTCAAGGACGAGAAGGCAACATTTTTTAGACCATGATACCCCCATAGGTTGCAATCATTATGTCATTTTTTGGAAGCCCAATATAGAAAACTATAGTCTGTCAAGACGGCAAGGTGCCAATAGTAGCAGTAGTTTTGTATTTGGACAAAATGTATTAATCTTGTAGCTATAAAGTTGCTTATTGTGTAACTAACAATATCATTCTGTATTTATGTTGCAGCCTTACTGTTGTATCAGTGCATATCATTGAATGTATTTATATGTACTTGCAGCTGTGCAGCAGTTTCTACCCCGAGATGGATGCTTGTTGAGTGTCACATCGCTTTCAGACGAAGGAATAGAAAACAGCGGTCCAGACAAGAATGATGAATAGCCTTCTGCAAATGAGCTCCAATTCTGGACAGATCCCTCCAAGCTTCAACCATCCTCTCCACCAACACTACAGCAATAGTGGACATCAGCACCATGCCCACCACCACCACCACTCACATCTGAGTCAGCTATACCAGCAACAGCGGCCATCTTTCGCTATTCAGGAGATTCTAGGTTTAGGCTGCCGACAACCCACATCACCTTCTCCTTTGGCGGATTCGGGTCTCGTCGATTCGTCCATTGGGGGCATGACATCTGTTCAGAATAGCTTTAGCGGAATATATTTCTCCCCAAGTACTTCTGTGCCGCAAGGTCTTCAGAACGAGTCCCAAACCCAAAGTTACCAGACTGGATCACATCATGGATCCACACATACACCGGGATCTAATACTGGGTCGTTATATCCATGGAGGTTTGACTTTACATCCGCATCCAATCCACAGCAACTTCCTTCTGGGAGGTTTTCTGGGGTGGCCAGATATGAAGAAGGGTTGTCCTTTGACTACAAGCACAGGATGGCCGATGAAGGTGGGTCCACTGTTGATAAACATCTGTGTCCATTTTATGTTTAGTTTTCGTTCTCTCGCTTTTAACTCAAACGTAGTCCATACAAGTCCTACTACTTCAAGAGCATTACACAGATTTTTGCGTGTGGATTTGCTTTCCCTGTTACCAATATCCCTCGCCATCAGACGAACCCACTTCGACTTCAGAGGTACTTGTAATTTACACCCCCAAGTCAAGGCGAGAAGTCAACATTTTAGTCCAACTGTCTGGTGTAGGAGGCTGAACCCGCTATCTCGGCATCAGCACACCGGAAGTTTAAGAGTGGGCGCTGTTATCCATGCGTACATGCTGACCTTTGTCAATTTCAGCTAACATAAAGTACCTTACCGGTGCATGTGGCTTAGGAGCATTGAACGGCATACCGGGCGAGTTCAAAGCTGATCGTCTTGCGTTGATTCGATTGCATTAGCGTCGGTCGTTCGAAAAGCAATAGCTAACCAGTGAACAGAAAAATTGCATTTTTAAAAATTAAATGTTCTTTTCAGAACGTTAGTATCAGCCCCAGGTTGATCTTTAATGAAGTTTTACGTTCAGTATTTTCCCATTGCATTTTGGACGAGAAGTTAATCTTGAAGTCAACTGACTGGCGTCTGAAACGAACCCCCTACCTCGCGGTCAGAAGAGAAAGCGTAATCCCGTGCAACCTCTGGACCAAGTCCCACAATAAACAAATGAAAATCGTACACTGCTTAGAGAAA
The DNA here is from genome assembly GCA_014155875.1 of Cepaea nemoralis. NCBI lineage: Eukaryota > Metazoa > Mollusca > Gastropoda > Stylommatophora > Helicidae > Cepaea > Cepaea nemoralis. The sequence goes on from JACEFZ010000819.1 coordinate 61,718, forward strand.
TTAGACATAGGCAGTCACAGTTTTTGGGGCATATTATGAGAAGAAATAAATTGGAGAATTTGATGACAACTCTCAAGATCGGGAGGAAGAGGAAGTAAATCCTGGATGGCTTGGCCACGTGGTATGATGGAGACAAGATCACGGAGCTGATCCACGACTCTGGTGATCGAGTAAGATGGCGAATCATGACCGCCCAGTCTTATCGGCATGGCACATGATGAATGAATGGATCTCTGGAAATTGCTTAGTAAATCACAAATAGTCACAAAATGCTGGGATTGATTGTGACGTCCTGTAAAGGTCGTGCAATTAATTTGCCTTACTGTCTGGCTTGAATATCATGCCACTCCATATCGTCTGTTCTCTCGAACTTTTTTTCATATCTGCAACGGATATCCTAAATTTTCACGATAAGCGCTCAAGATTCACGTGTTAAAATAAAATATTGCTTTTCTTTAGCAGGCCGTTGCGTCCGACTCCAGGATAATTTTCTAGACATTGTACGTTCAGTAGTTTGCCACTGCTTTCTGAACGAGCAGTTAACGTTGAACTCCAAATTAATGCTGGCATAAGCGTTGAACTGCATAACTTCCCATCGGTGAATCGGAAGTTTTAGAGCGAGTGCTCTTATCCGCCATTTGTTGTAGTATGCACCGAGATAAGTAGACTATAGGAGTAACAGTTACTCTGTTGCTGAACAGAGCAGGGCACTCACTTCGCACGGCAGCCGAATATTGCTGTCAAGGGCTGATGTAAAATACCCCAGTGTGGATGTCGAAGTCA
>JACEFZ010000819.1:67500-215000 GCA_014155875.1 Cepaea nemoralis
GCACAGAAATGAGTTAACGATAGTCAACACACTTTTTAAACAATATCCAAGAAGACTCTTCACATGGAAGTCTCCCGACAGTTTTACCAAAATCAGATAGATTATATTTTAATACATAGAAGATGGAGATCAAGCATAACATCAGCAAAAACCCTACGAAGTGCAGACTGTGATACAGATCATCAGTTATTAGAAGCAGATCTGAAATTAAAACTCAAAAAGCTTACCCGAGGACCAAGGCCACTTCGTTTTGATCTCACAAACATACCAGACGCATACAACATAGAAGTTAGGAATCGCTTTGGGGTCTTGATGTCTGTACAAGAAGAAATGACACCTGATGAACTGGCAGTACAAGCTAGAGATATCTTGATAAATGCAGCCAAAGATCTCATTCCGACCAAGAAAAGGCAACTTAAGCCATGGATTACATTAGACACGTTAGAATTAATAAAACAACGAAGGGAGCTGAAACAGAAAGGAGATGAATCAATTAACCACAGGATGAAGTATAAATCTTTAACTCGAGAAATAAGAAAGAACACAAGAAAGGACAAAAATCAATATATACAAGATTGCTGTACCAGAATAGAGCAATATCATAAGACTGGAAGAGATTACGAAATGTTCAAAGAAATGAAGTTATTGACAAGAAATGTTCAACCTCAATTGAATGTTATCTGTGACAAGATGGGGAATACCTTAACAGAATGTAGACAAATTCTAGAAAGATGGCAGAAGTACTGCAGTGGAATGTATGATATGAGTGACAGTGAGAATATGAATGAGATACATGAGCCAACGACAGCAGAGACAGAACATGAACCCTCATTAGATGAAATTGCTTGGGCTATAAAGCACCTGAAGAATGGTAAATCTCCTGGATGTGATGAGATACCAGCTGAACTAATTAAAGCGGGAGGAGAAGAAAGCATACACATATATCATGCACTATGTACAAAGATTTGGAAATATGGTATATGGCCAAAAGATTGGAAGAGAACTATCTTCATTCCAATACCAAAAAAGGGCAACCTGAAATTATGCACCAACTATAGAACTGTTGCCCTGATCAGTCATGCAAGTAAAATCCTACTAAAAGTCATAATGGCAAGACTTCGTAAGAAAATGGAAGAAGAGATTAACGTAGTTCAAGCTGGATTTAGACAAGGAAGAGGAACAAGAGATCACATATTCAACATGCGTTTAATAATAGAGAAGTGCAGAGAATTTAATGTAAACCTATACTCATGTTTTGTGGATTATTCAAAGGCATTTGACTGTGTACAGCATCAGAAACTTTGGGAAATCATGAGGACTATGGGCTTTCCATCACATGTAGTACAACTCATAAAAATGCTCTATCTAGACCAACAAGCAGCAGTTAGAATAGATGGCGAGGCATCAGATTGGTTTGACATCAAGCAAGGAGTCCGTCAGGGCTGCGTGCTGTCACCCTATTTGTTTAACCTGTACGCCGAAAATATAATGAGAAATGTAAGAGATGATATAAACAGGGAGCTATATGATGCCCTAAATATCGGCGGTCATGACATACCAGAGATTCGATATGCTGATGATACAGTATTACTATCCACAACACAGAATGGCATAGAAAACCTAATAGCCTCAACCCAATTGAATAGTGAAAATCACAACTTATATCTTAACATAGCAAAAACAAAGATAATGCATACAGATAAAACTACAATGGAGAAAGAAATATACATTAATGGGGGAAAATTGGAGGTGGTGGAAAATTTTGAATATCTTGGGTCATTGATTACCAATAACGGTGACACAATGAAAGAAATTAAACGGCGACTATCCATTGCTCTTCAAAGACTAAAACAGATGAATAAATTATGGAGTGGGACAGACAGAACTACAAAAATTAGATTTTTAAGAGCATGCATCTTTCCCATTGCAACATACGCCTGTGAGACATGGACACTTACTAAACAAGCTGAACAGCGCATAAACGCCTTTGAATATAAATGTTATAGACGAGTTCTAAGAATATCTTGGGTAAAGAAAAGAACAAATGCATCCATACTTCAAGAGTTGAATATTGAGGAGGGATGGCTATTAAAGACGATAAAACAAAGAAAATTGAAGTATTTTGGTCACTTGAAACGTCACGAAGGTTTGGAGAGAACAATAATGGAAGGGTATATGCCTGGGAAGAGAGGAAGAGGAAGGCCAAAGAGAAGATGGGTGCATGATGTGGCGGATGATCTCCAGATGGGTGTATCAGACGCGGGACATCTTGCTTGTGATCGAGAAGCTTTCCGGAAGGTTGTTATGGGAGCGAGGTTCTGCAAAGGACATGTTACTGAATGAAGTTTGCCTTTGTTTTCTGAGCGACCGGCTCCCATACCAACGCATTATAACCCAGCGCAGCGCGGTCTGCTGCCAAATCGGTCGCCTCTGTGTTTCGAACGCGGGTACGCGGGCTTACGAGTCGCATCCGTAAGACCTTAGCCACGGAGTCCAGCAAGGGACTAGATAGCAATAGTTTGTTTTCTTTCCCAGAGCCGTATATAGAAAATAATGTTATAATATTAATTAAATACACAAATGCCTGTATCTCAAAAACTAGAGCCGCCAAAGACAAATAAATCTGATATTTGGATTTAACAGGCCTCATATATGCAAAATCAGGTGTAAAATTATTGGTACCCCAAAAAGTATTGTTTTGTAGGGTTACGTTACTAACATACAAGAAAGTCGTAGTCAAACTCTATTAGACAAGAGAAAGATAGCTTAGCACAACATACATTTATAAGCTGCATGCAAGGACACAACAGACATTATATCATCCTTTATCCTAGATTGAGACATTCGCATTGAACCACCTCACTCAAATACGTCATATCCTTAACTATCCAATACAGCTCTGTTCATGTCCTCCACGTATTATTCATTTCTATCTATATTTCTCTTCTCCGTGTGTTTTTTTGGGGTCTTCCTCTATTTCATTTGCGATGTGGATTCCAGACAAAGGACTTTCTGCATGGGTAACACAAGGTCTCTGAAATTCATCCCAGGCTGTGTGCTTTGGAGAGGTATAACTCCATCCCTGGTCCCGATCATTAGTGGTACTTATTATGCCTTGTCTTGAAGCACATTTTAACAAACTATCATCTGTCATACGGCAAGGTGCCAGTTAGGACCGTTGTGGGACGCAGAGGTGTTTCCAAGGCACCAGGGCCGGGTTATATACTGGCCAAGACCTGTTGACGCGTCCTCGTCGAGCGTCCTGGGCAACAGGTCCCTTCGGGGTCCTGGCTAAAGTCAGTAGGATCGCCGATTCCTCCGAAGTCGGAGAGTGTCTGCCTGTACCAAGAGGAACCACCAGTCTGCACACCAATAAGCCAGACATGGGACAACGGATACACACGCAAACCTCAGGTCCTGTATGACATCACACTGATGTTGGACAACAGGAAGCCTTCATCCGACATACAGGACTTCGCGTTGGAGCTCAAGCCAACGAACACAAGCAAGCAAGGAAGCAAGCAAGCAGGACCGTTGTGATATCAACCATATCACCCATCGAGTACTGATTGGTTTATCAAAGTGTGGGACTAGCACCATGTAACCAATACGCCCCAAGGCGTGGAGATGGCCCCTGTACTTGCCTTGTATATTGTCCCTACATTAAAATAACACGCGAAAAGTAATTGATGAATGCATTACATCAGGGTTAAATGTAATTGTAATTAAAAGCCTGTGAGTAAGAGAAATGGCCACCACAACATATTATATCGTTGTTAAGAGTATGTGAGAGTCGAACACTTCATATTCCTACTGGGTTATCTGGCAGTTTACCAATTTCCAGTTTGCCATTTTTTTTTCCATCTTAAGTTGCCGCTGAAGGACAATGCTATCTTTGGGGGTCATAATAATTAAACTAAAGGCATTCGATTATAATCAACATCAGAAATTGTCGAACATTGTGAGGAGTATGGAGTTATCAGCACGTTTGATCCACTTAACTGATTCATTATATCGTGAACAACAAGCAGCTGTCAGACTAGCCGGTGAAATACTAAACTGGTTCGAAATGCAAAGGGGAGTAAGATAGAACTGCATGCTCTCCCCATAAATGTTCATTAACACGGGAAATATGATGAGAAACGACAAAAGTGACGATACTGGTGACAATCTGATCCATTCCTAACTGGTGGAAATCCAATCCAAGAACTCAGATATGCAGATGAGAGTCTACCTTCTCTTCTCTCAACTAGTACTTTGGGATTAAAGTTAAGAGTTAGTTGCATATACTTTACAGGACGTCGAAGTCAACCCCCAGTGGGTTTTGTTGTTGTTCCTTTTTTTGATTTCTTGGCAAGTTTACGGTCAGTTGTTTGCCATTGCTTTCTTAACGACTAGCGCTCATACCATTGTGTTAAAACCAAAGTTAGGCTATCTGCTGCCAAATCGCCGGTAGATGGGGTTTCGAATTGCCTCCGTAACCCCTTCACCACAGCTTTGGAATTAGAAGAGCTCATTCTTTCTGTCAAAAGACACCGTGAAGTTTAAACTCTTGTGATGTCGTATTTTCATGTAGAGATTGTCATGTGGATGTATCGGTAGGTGTTTGTTGTGTCTGTGCTGACGAAGTGTGGGCCACAATGTCCAGTTTGTTACCCGTGTCCGTGTGATTCAATCGAAACCTTTTATTTTTTAAGAACTTTCGAAGGAAATATTTACAGACGGAAACTGCCCTAAGCTGTGGCTAAGGGACAGGGAACACGTTTCACTATTCCTCGACACACCGAACCGAGGGTTAGAAGTTAGCTGCAGGGTTGAGTTGTTGAGTTGAGTTGAGTTGAGTCGAGTTGAGTTGAGTTGAGCTAAGAACTGGCATCACTGTCCTCAGAACATTCCCATACGCGTTCCATTCCCTCGTTCAACAGCCAGCGAAAAGTCACACTGCTAATCGTAATCGTTCCCATCGCTATCTGATTGAAAGTTCATCCCCGCTTCATTTTCTCCCCGCTGGCTGTTGTCACACCTATCTAGCACAAAGCACTCACTCTGTTGCTTCGGTGATAATTCTTTTTATTTTCCATAAGCTGCAGGGTTCTCGAAGCCGATCGTTTGTCTTGCCATGATTCCATGGTATGAGCATCGGTCGTTCAGAAAGAAATGGCAAACCACTGAAAATAATAATTGCCCAGTAAATCACAAACTGGTAACAAATGTTCGGGGTTGATTGAGGCGTCATGTAGAGGACATGTAATTAACTTTTAACAGACGTAAGAAACTTCATGCCAACCAAAACCCACAATATATCGATGTATGCATCATGGTTATATTCTATTTTCCGCAGTCCCCTTGCAAACATACCTCCATTCTGAAAGACCCGAGGACACGAGCACTGTAGCAGGCAAGAAATCAAAGAAACGACGTCGGCACAGGTAAGATTTTCACACACACACATACACACACACACACACACACACACACACACATACAGAGGGAGAGAGAGAGAGAGTTTATGTCTCTCCTTCGTTCATAGATTGTCTTCAGAATATCTGCCTTCTTCACCCGTTCACGGATTGTCTTCAAAATGTCTGCCTTGCTTATCCGTTCACAGATTGTCTTCAGAATATCTGCCTTCTTCACCCGTTCATAGATTGCCTTCAGAATATCTGCCTTGTTCACCCGTTCACAGATTGTCTTCAGAATATCTGTCTTGTTCACCCGTTCACAGATTGCCTTCAGAATATCTGCCTTTTTCGCCTGTTCATAGATTGTCTTCAGAATATCTGCCTTGTTCATCCTGAGCTCTCTTGAAGCCAGCAAGCACATCGACTCGCCTATTACCTGGCAATTACCTAAAATAATTATGTACCCTGTAGCCTCGGTGACATAAAATACCGGCTGTATTTCTGCGAAGTTGTTTCCCTCGCTAGTCTGTCTGTCTGTCTGTCTGTCTGTCTTTGTCAGGCTCTATCTGCCTTTCTCTATATATCTCTTTGTCTCTCTCTGTATCCATTGCTCTGTCTCCCTCTCTCTCTCTCTCTCTCTCTCTCTCTCTCTCTCTCTCTCTCTCTCTCTCTCTCTCTCTCTCTCTCTCTCTCTCTCTCTCTCTCTCTCGCTCTCTCCGAACTTAAATGTTACAAATATTTTATTTGAATATCGTGGAGCCCAAAAAATAAACAAAAATCAAGAAACAGACAGAAAAAAAAAAGGCTGACATTCTACAAGATATGAACCTCGCCCATGCTTGGATTTTCGTGCACCGTGTTCAGCTTAACCTGGAATGCAATACAGTAAGAAAAGCATTTACGGAAATGCATGACAATGAAAATGATCCTACCAACGTCAACACATCTTCCCTCCTGAACCAAATATACAAAGTACAACTGTTACAAAAGCATGCCCAGTGAACGGATTAGTTTTATTGTACACAAACCACCCCTGTCATTCCACCGCCCTGCTTGTTCCATCGCGCTCCGTTTAACCTTCAGCACGTCAAAACACCCACCAACTTAACACTTCCTAACGCAGGCGGGGCTCGGCCTGTGTCGCGCTGTCTATATTTTCCCCCCAAATATTCGGTAAACAAATTGGCCCAATTAGCGCCGCGCTTTCAAGCAAGGGAGGGGCTCTAATTAGCCTGTCAACAGTTACGACGAGTGCCACTGGTTCTAGTTTGTGTTGACAAGTGACATTGAAACAAGTTATTAATTAATACAAGCGTGTCGAAAATCATTCCTTAATAGCGCCCAGACCAGACGATCTGTTATCTTTAGCCACACAGCTGATATATTCATTGGGTAGGCGTCGGGGCTTGAGAGAATAGGCGTTCAGACTTTATATAACAATAATTTAATAATTGTTACTTTAGGAACGCGTTTTTGTTATATATTTGTACCTGTTTGTTCGGTTGTCGTGTTTTGTTTTGCTATTCTGTTGTTGATATTTCCGTAAATATGTATTAAAAGCCGATATATTTTTAGTTTTTATCACACAGAACTGTTATGTTAAGATAAAAATAATAACTAGTTACTTAACTTTTGATTCTCGGCGGGCAGTTCTTCTTCTTCTTCTTCTTCTTCTTCTTCTTCTTCTTCTTCTTCTTCTTCTTCTTCTTCTTCTTCTTCTTCTTCTTCTTCTTCTTCTACTACTACTACTACTACTACTACTACTACTACTACTACTACTACTACTACTACTACTACTACTACTACTACTACTACTACTACTACTACTACTACTACTACTACTACTACATCTTCTTCTTTCTTTCTTTCTTTCTCCCATTAATTAATTCTTTCTTTCTTTCTGTCTGTCTGTCTGTCTGTCTGTCTGTCTGTCTGTCTGTCTGTCTGTCTGTCTGTCTGTCTGTCTTTCTTTCTGTCTTTCTTTCTTTTTTCTTTCTTCTTTCTCCCATTCTTTCTTTCTGCGTCTTATTTCATGTTTCGTCACCACCGCTGCCTCCTATGGCCTCCCTCATAATAATCCTCCTCCTATCTCCCTGGCGAAGGAGTTAACGACTTTCTCCGTAATCCCGTATATTCACGTGAGGAACACAGCTGCACGAGATTCGACAGCGGATTGCGTCGTGTTGGTTACTTACATTTTATGTGAGCCGGTCGCTCAGAATACAATGACAAACTACTGAGTGTAATCTTGTCAAGAACATCAACAGCAGCTAAAAATGCTGGTGTTGACTGCAACGTCCTGTAAAGGATATGCAACTTAAAATTTAAACAAAATAGTCGCATTCAGAAATATTCAAAACAACAGCCAGTATTAACGTGCCCTCTAAGGCCGGCGGCAACCCACCACATCTTCAACCTACCTACTGAACCCTAACGCCGTTCACCCTAAGCAATTCCGCTCTCGCCCTTTTCGTTAAAATCAGCAGTTTCGCCGCCACTTGTGATGTCTGCTCGCTTCATTGACGCAGCGTACCCAGTAATAGCACAAGGAGCCACATTATCCCCTTTTTCATTCTATTTGACACCAGCGTAACCTGGCACAAAAACAAAAGCAATAGTCTTAATCATGGATGTTTGTAAAGTCTCGAACCGTGGGTATATCACAATTATTTTCCTATTCATGTTTTCTGGGTCACTCATTATGCACACAAGTGTATGGTGCGGTGTTCTCAACTAATGTAAAGCCAGGATCACAATCAGGACCTTCATTAGTAGTATTAGTAGTAGTAGTAGTAGTAGTAGTAGTAGTAGTAGTAGTAGTAGTAGTAGTAGTAGTAGTAGTAGTAGTAGTAGTAGTAGTAGTAGTAGTAGTAGTAGTAGTAGTAGTAGGTAGCAGTAGCAGTAGTAGTAGTAGTAGTAGTAGTAGTAGTAGTAGTAGTAGTAGTAGTAGTAGTAGTAGTAGTAGTAGAAGTAGTAGTAGTAGTAGTAGTAGTAGTAGTAGTAGTAGTAGTAGTAGTAGTAGTAGTAGTAGGTAGCAGTAGTAGTAGTAGTAGTAGTAGTAGTAGTAGTAGTAGTAGTAGTAGTAGTAGTAGTAGTAGTTGGTAGCAGTAGCAGTAGCAGTAGTAGTAGTAGTAGTAGTAGTAGTAGTAGTAGTAGTAGTAGTAGTAGTAGTAGTAGTAGTAGTAGTAGTAGTAGTAGCAGCAGCAGAACTATATAGACATAGTTGTATATCTTTGGGGAGCGGCTGGCTGATTAGCTAAGAACTCCGGATTTTCTTTCGGGAGAGCCGGGTTTGTATCCTCGGAAGGGTGTGGATTGTTTTCTGTCGGGAGCAAAATAAAAATCCTAACCTGCACAGTTCGCGGTGACTGCACTAGCCAGGCGGCCTTACTTCCCTAAGCTCAAGAACCCCTGCCCTACACTGCAGGTACTATAGGCAGTAGATGATGGATGACAGTATATCCTTTACAGCACGACGCAGTCAACCCCATCGTGTTTGGGCTGTTTGTGATATCTTGGCAAGTTTACGTTCCGTAGTTTCCCATTCCTTTCTGAACGACCGCCACCCGTTTCATTAAAAAAAAAAAAAATTCAACACAGCAGTGCTTTTAATGCGGTATGTGGGATTACGAACTGAGTCCGTAAACATAGTCGCCACGGAGCCGGAGTTTAAAGACAAGAGATTCGGGTTTATTGCACCTGGTTTAACCCATATGGCTGGGCCTGTCTCCGCAGGACGGAATGCTGAAAGCTTCACACATAGCACGAACTTCGCTGCCCCAGCAACGACCTATATGTGTCTTCGGGGCGGTGGGGGGGGGGGGGGGGGGGAGGAACTACACTCGTGAACCGAATGACGGAGCCCGAAACGAACCCACGGCCCTCATGACGCAGGGCTGGCGGCTTGACCCATTCAGCATGGAGATCCCTCATTGTAAGGCTACTGGTAGTTGTTGATAAAGCAACAATCTAAGGCTCCTGTCGTGCCTGCTACGCAACGGAGATTTTATTACTGAAATATTTCGTTTGATTGTCCATCAGACAATCCGGAAAGACAGATTGACGATCTGAATAGGCAGATTGACGTCCTGGAAATATTGACACCAGTGCAGCCTAGTGGTGAATCTGATTCCATTAGTCAAACAGTAGATTCGACAGCAGACCGGGATGACATCTCCTAATGCTGTATAATGTCCTTGTAGTGTACACAATAATAAAAATAAATTCCCCCACGATCTTCAGACCGGAGATGGCCGAGGGTTGGGGGGGGGGGGGGAATAATGGATCCACAGATGACCTCACGATGATGACCAAGACTGACCAACGGACTACGGTTCCAGCCATACGACCGAGCTGGCCGTGCATCTGTGGGAAAATCTTCACCGCCTACAGGGAAATGTGAATTCATGCTGGGCGGAAGAAAAGCACGAGTGCGTCATAGGAGAATAGACAGCGCAACGCAATGGAGGATAAACCGTTAGAAGATCTCAGCCAGGGAAAACTCCTACAGAGTTGAGATTATTCAAGTAGATGGCCATGCAACACGTTTGAGCACCTTTCCAACGGTGCGGAAGGTTTAAGTGGGGTTGTGTAGAGCGCGGTACCATGATCTGGGAAGTTATTCAGAGAGGGAAGACAAATAATGAAGATCCCCATGTGGTATGGTTGGACCTGATAAACGCGTGCTGGTCAGTGCCCCACCAGATATAATGGCAAGCCCTCGTGTCGTATCCCGTGACTAAGGAAATAACAACAATGCTCATACAGTATTTCTCGGGTTTCTTTCTTTATCATGACCAGGCTTGACCATCTTGGTTATCTTGATCAAGCTGTCTGACTCGGGCTCCGAAGGTTGTGGGTTCGATTCCGGGCCGCGTCCTTCGGTTCATGAGTGAAATTTTTCGGAGACTCCAGTGAGTCGTCGCTAGAGCTACGGAGTTCGTGCTTTGTGCGACGTTTGCCACGCTGCGGAAAGACACCGAGCTATATGGGATAAAATCCCGGTTCAATGAAGTCGACCCTGTCGACTGCTCAGCGACTTTTTTTTTCTCTTTATCTGCTTCTCGACCTCTATGTTCACGGCTAGGTGGATCGACCTGCAAGTTTGCATTGCAATTGGATGTACGATATTGTCGATATTATTTGTTATGGCCATGCAGGTGATCCTGAATGCGACATTCGGTCATGCGCAAGATCCGAACCTCAATGTGGAGTGCAAAATGTTGCCACTGAAGACCTTCATAGACGACGCGACAATCCTGACTCCAGAGGAGAGCCTTGCCCACAGCGTACTCCTCTGAACGATGACCGGTTATGATTTTGCAAGAATTACAGCTGTAATCGAAGAGTGTTTGGCTGGCCGAGCGACTTCAGGAGACCCGGTTTCGAATCCTAAGTAAGCTGTGGATTTTATTATATTCTGTTGGCGGGGAAAGAAAACCGAAACCTAACCAGTTCGCGGAGACGACTTAGGACCCCCCCCCCCACCCCCCCCCCCCCCCCCCCCCCCACCCCGTCTCTCCCTTTTTATTATTGTGCTACAGCGCATGGTACTATAGGCAGTAATGTTTCAGGTTTTATTTATTTTAACAGCTGAAATCTGTGAGAGTCCGTGCTGTTCTCTTGTACTCATTGTGTGCGCGTAGACCATGCTTGGTTGTTTGTTTGTTCTTTGAAGTGACAACATAAAATGTATTTATCAAGTTCCACATAATAAACATGTGTAGCATGATCTCGTTAATAAGCTAGTCAACTACAAGGGAAACAACTCTAGAAATACCAACGGGTGCAATAAACTGACGGAGTGACGGTACACAGTGACGGTATAATGTTAGGGTACAATGTGAGGATACACAGTGACGGTACAATGTGAGGGTACAATGTGAGAGTACAATGTGAGGCTACAATGTGAGTGCACAATGTGTGGGTACACAGTGAGGGTACAACGAGAGGGTACAATATTAGGCTACAATGTGAGGGTACACAGTGAGGGCACAATGTGAGGGTATAATGTGAGGGTACACAGTGAGGGCACAATGTGAGCGTACATTTAAAGAAAGAAGAGGTACAGAGAGTCAGTGAGACAGAGGATAAGACAGGGCGACTTAGAGAGACAGAGAGATACAGAGAGACAGACAGAGAGAAGACAGAGAAAGACAGAAGGTGAAAAAGACAGAGGCCGAGAGAAATATAGAGAGATAGAGAGACAGAGAGACAGAGAGAGACAAAGAAACAGACAGAGAGAAAGAAAAACAGACAGAGAGGCAGACATTGAGAGGTCAAAGGACAGAGAGAGATTGACAGAGAGAGACGAAAAAACACAGAGAGAAAGAGAGAGAGAGAGAGAGAGAGAGAGAGAGAGAGAGAGAGAGAGAGAGAGAGAGAGAGAGAGAGAGAGAGAGAGAGATGTATATGTTCCATAATCTAATACAATGTTCACTACTCCATTCTAGCACAGAACTAAGTTAACTGAAAAGTAAATGTACTACAATGTAATACATTTGTTGACTGCTCCATCCCATCACAGAACTACATAGACAGAGATGTAAATGCATCACAATGTAATACTCATTACTCCATTCCATCACAGAACTATATAGACAGAGATGTAAATGTATCACAATGTAATACTCATTACTCCATTCCATCACAGAACTATATAGACAGAGGTGTACATGTATCACAATGTAATACTCATTATTCCATTCCATCACAGAATTATATAGACAGAGATGTAAATGCATCACAATGTAATACTCATTACTCCATTCCATCACATAATTATATAGACAGAGATGTAAATGCATCACAATGTAATACTCATTACTCCATTCCATCACAGAACTATATTCACCAGCTTCCAGCTGGAAGAGTTGGAAAAGGCATTCAAAGATGCTCACTACCCAGATCTATATGCACGTGAGCTTCTCGCGCTGAAGATCGATCTACCTGAGGACAGGATACAGGTGTGTATTTAGGTCACTGTCATACTTTGTATACCGACTAGTTTGTATACTGACGACAACGGACAGCGACGGCCGATTGTTCTAAAATATGGATTATCAACATAAACTCATTTCGCCTAATGACACGAAAAGGGATCTACATTTATCTTATACTTTAAAAAAAAAAAATCAATTGCAATTTCTTAGCTGGATGTTGTAATTAATTCCAGCTCCTTTTGGCTTTTTGTTATTTACGAGGGTTAGAAGTTTGCCATTTGAAGAAGCACTTGGAAGCAACGGAGATGTGGTTCCGGAGACGAATGTTGTGAATTCCCTGGACTGCCAAAGTAACTAACAATGATTACTTTGAAGTGGCTAATGAAGCTAGAACATTACACATAACAATAAGAAAGAGACAAACGGCTTTCTTTGGTCATGTGAGGAGAAGAGAGGCATTGGAGAACATCGTGACAACTGGAAAGACCGAGGAGATGAGAGGCAGAGGCAGACCAAGAGAAATTATGCTGGATGGATTTTGACGGTGAAATGGAAGAATATATCACCAGCAGAGTTGATACAGAACACCAAAGACCGAGATCTGTGGAGAGACATGAATGTTTAGGCCAACTGGCATGGCACTTGATGATGATGATGATGATGATGATGATGATGATGATGATGATGATGATGATGATGATGATGATGATGATGATGAGTTTGCGATTGCTTTCTGAAAGAGATTGCAATATTTACAAACAGCTGACCGGCATGTGGAACGATCCCACTACCCCACCGTCAGACAAGAAAGTTTAATTGTTTTGAACCTCAGTCACGCTGACATAACAAATTGCAGATTCTGTTCAGGACGTTGCAATCACACCCAGCTGCTTTTGGCTGTATGTTATTTACTTGGCAATATTGTTGAATTGTTTTGGGAATTCAAACCCATCTCCACAAAGCCGATAGCAAGCGAGCTAACTACTGTGCCACTGCAACTCCCGATGACACTTGTGACCAAGATATCACTTATTATGAAGCTTAAAGGCGCTTAAACTTTAAGTGTTCTAGGAAATAGGGCGTTAAATCCCTGCACTGGTCAGTGGGACTTCAATGTAGAATTCCTGTTCAGAAAGCAATGGCAAACTACTGAACGTAAAGTTGCATAGAAGACCAATGTAGGGATGGGGTTGAACGCGACGTTCTGCAAAGGACCAGCTACAGAAGAATGGTTTTATAAGAAGCAACGGAGGTGAGCATGTTCGAATGTATAAGAACGCGCTATCTTAAACATCCGATATGCTGATGGCGAGGTAAGGGGTTCAACCCCTAGAATGGACAGTTGAGCTGCTTTTGTATTGACAATGAAACAAATGTGCCATAAATGAACAAAACGTGATTATTATATTGGTGTTGCCTTCTCGTCCTTGTCTTAGGATGTAAATTACTAGTACCTCCGAAGTAGGAGTGGGTTTTTCTGATGGCGAGCAGCACTGGTAATAGGGAAAGCACACGCAAAATTTAGTTCAGTGCTACTAGAAGTAGTGTGTATGGGCTACGCTTGAGTTCAAAAGCGAGCGAGCGCAAAAAAAATAAATAAATGAGTAAATAAATAAACATTTAAAAAAAAAAAAAAAAAATTAATATAAGAAGAAACTGAAAATAGATCTCAGTTCCCAGTCAAGACCGGGTTGTAGGAAATGTCTGAGAAAGTAACGGCGGCCGGCGTGATTTCCATTACATAACCTCAAATTACCGAGTAAGACAATTACAATCTGGCACTAATACCATAAACCCTATATACCTTAAAGCATGTACAAGACAAAGAGTTCTTTAAAACACGTGTTATCTGTCTGGAATTATGGATGCTCTCATTCCCGCTGGGTTCTGTAGCTGTTTCTTATAAACTTTTTGGCCTAATGATAGGTTCTGTTTGTATCCGGCTGGGATAGTCGGTCTTCAGCCTTCTGTTGCCAGTTTGTCTTTTTGTTCAAAGCTGATAAACTTGCGGCCTCTGCATCCCCTGCAGACGGGTAGCCCATGGATCGTACGGGTGGGGTTAATGCCCTTAGACAGATGTCGAGAGCGGGGGACTTTGATGCCAGTGAATCCACATCGTTGTTCAGAATGAGAGACTCGAGAGTAAGAATTTTTACGGCTAGACACCAGAGACACATCGGGAGAAGGAGGAGCTCTCGTCAACCAACACAGAACTGGTACTATTAGACGCCGGACGCTGATGCACATGTTGGGGGGGGGGGGATGGGGATGAAATCTGAGCACCAATGGACTTGTCCGGAGTAAGATAATGATACCCCAACAGATAACCAGATGGCCAAAATAGTTCTGTTTCCGAAACATGCTACTATTAGCTTATATTTACGAGCCAGTTGGTTTCAATCTTCAGATCTGTCCTAGATAACCACAAGTATAATTAAAACAACCCCGTCTCACCTCTCTCATACACCATTCCTCTTTCATTCCCTCACTCACCCGTCACCGCCGGATTCCCTCTCGCATCCTATATAATTCGTTGATGTTTATTTAAGAGCTAGTATGTCCGTTTATTGTTTATCCAAACACGCCTGATTGCCCTTCTTAGAAATAACAAAATAACACCGGGCACACACTAGCGTCCTCATCGCCTTGCCCTGCTGACATTAGATGCCACGGAAACCATATCCAGCAATCCTGGGATATTTTGATATCCCCAGAGAAAAGAAACCACATTTTTTAAAAATCCCCTTCGGCGCTAATCGTGTTTCTAAGCGCACTTACGGGATTTATCTGCAGTTTAACACAAACTTTAACAAACGGAAGTATGTGATTGGTTTCCAATTTCTTTTCTGTCAGGCTTTCGTTCAATGTTGCTAGCAACATCACTGTGTGCCGTGCCAGATGCCGTAGACGTTATTGTCTATTCACATATCTCGGTCCTTGGTGCTCTGATCATCAATTCTGATGATATCCCTCCATAGATCTTAATCAGGTATGACTGAGCTACCGTATGAGAGTAGAAGGTACCACCGGCTTTCTGTCAGCGCCAAATGTTGGACGGCGCTCACCAAACCCGACACCCCACATTGTACCAACGGCTTCGGGCGGACGAGCGCGATTGGGAGGGTACAATTCTTACTCTAGTGTGAAGAAATGCAACCTAAAGAGAAATGTCATGGCAGGGCGGACCAGGGCCTGAGACTTGGTTGGTAACTGGTCTAGGATGGAAGCTCCGACAGGCGGACAGTTACATCAGTTTGTTAGTCGACAGATTATCCTCGTTGCACATCGAACCATTCAGTCCATAAGTGCTCGGATCCCCTCCTCAGTAAATCCCGCTGCGTGTAGCGGCTCACGACAACAGGTCTGTAATGGTTTATTACTCTTCTTTGGCTTCCCGCGCAGTGTACTTGTTTGGCCACACCTCTTTTAACTTGCTGTTCTCGCAGCCTGACCATGGTTGTAGATTCTTAGTCATCGCTTGGTTCTCGTAAACGACTTACTTCTCGTAGAGCATTCAGAATGTCTGCCTGGTCCATGGCTCGTCCGCCTTCCACAGTAGCCCTACATGTAAGCCTGTCAGCCTGCTCATTCCCTTGTACAACCGCATGCCCTGGCACGAAGATGAAACTAATCTTTGCCAGCCGAGACCGCTCCAGAGACAGCAGCCACTCTCTTCGGACCCACCCCATCTCTATCCTCCTGGGCATACTCATTGAGTCACTAAGGACACATGCCCGATTGAATGTCTGTGTCTCGAGCCATGTTATTGCTTTACTTACTGCCATGACTTCCATAGTCAGGCTGCTTGTGGTCAAAGCAAAAGCGCCAGACTCTTCCTTCACAGTTTTCCCTCCGGCCTGAGCCGTAAAGGCCCATGAACTTCTCACTCCTCGGACAACCGACCCATCCGTGTAAATGACAGCATCATCCTCTAAAGAATTCTCGAAGATCAGAGCCTGTACTTCCGCCTCTACAGCAGCTGGATTTTCTTGTCTGCATTTCCTGTCTAGTTGGATGCACACTTAAAAGGATTTATAGAACTCTGTTGGCACTTGTACCTACTCCTCGCCAGGTTCTAAGTCCTCAAGTGAACACACCTGCTGAAGAATGTCTTTGCCTTGACCCATCCACGACTTTCCTCTTTTTAACCTGTTGCCCTTTACCTTCTTAATCTCGCTATGCAGTGGATGTTGTGTGTTTGCGTTGACTCTGAGATAGGCACGTGCTTGGCAAATTTGTTATTCTGTCCCTCATGGTTGGAAAATCAAGAAGGTAGCGCATCGCCCTGCATGCCGTATCTCTTGTACATCCAAGAATAATGCCCTTAACTTCGTTCTGTATCCCTTCCATCCTTTCTATCTGCTTATGGCTGTGAGTCAGAATCGCCATCGCATACTCCAAAACAGAAAGGACCATACCCTCGTAAAGAAGACAGTTTGCCGCCGCCATCACCCGCATCGCAGCCAAACCCTGCTTGGCCTTTGTTATCACCTGGTCTACGTGCTCAGTATAAGCTAGGCTTCGATCAAATCGTATCCCCATGTAATTCATTGCCTGCGTTCTTTCCACCGTCTTTGAACCCAGATTTACAGTTGGCGTTGGGGTGTTTACAATATGGTTATTTAAAGAGAACTATGTCACTGTTGCCTTTGTTGGGTTGACCATTGCCCCAGCTTCAACACACCAAGTGCTTCTGCGATTGAGTTCGGTTTGTAGTTCCACGGCAACGACGATACACTAAAACATCGTCTGCATACGACAATGTCCTCCCCGGTCCTACGATTTGCTCGCTGGTCATTCTCAAAATGTAGGCGTTGAACAGCACCGGAGATAATGGTGATCCCTGTGGTAGGCCAGGATATATTGTTGTTGGTTACGAAGTCCAACTGCCACATCTAAAAACTACTTTCCGTTGGAAGAGGGCTGCAGCTATCCAACTAAGGAGGAAAGGACGTATCTTGAGTTAAAGAAGCTGAAGCATTTAACAATTCAATGGTACTCTGTTGTACGCGTCCTCAAGCTCAATCGCTGCAGCAAATGTTTCAATACCTTAGTGGAAATTTTCAAAGACATCATGGGCACAAACTGCTGCATTGGTCCAGGTTTCTCTTTTTGGACGGTACCCTCCCAGGGTACATGGGAAAACACCTTGCCTCTCTGACTGGCTTGATATTTTTCCGGCAATTAACTTCTCCAGTAGCTTTCCTATTGAATTCAGCATGGTTATTACTCGATATTCCTGAATTTTTATATGGTCTTTGCCAGGCTTCGGCAAGGGAATCAGATAGCTGTGTAACCACTCCTCCTTGCTGCTAGCACTCCCTATACTATTGTTGTACGTGTTTGCTAGTTTCTCTAGCTCGTTGTCGGTGCACATATTGATGTCGACATATCTTATGCCATCTGGCCCTGGAGCGTTGTTTCTTTTTTTTTTTTTATCTTCGAAGCACAGCCTTGATTTCTTTCACTGTCACTGTGTCTTCATCTGAAATTTTCTGGGCCTTGCACCTATCTGAGGCAAGATTTCGGCCTCTGCATAGCGTTCGAAGAGGGCTTTGCCCTTGTTCTTGTCACTCTGCCAGATGAGGTCAGCACCTTGGAAATCAGGAATACTCTTATTTTTGACTTCACCACTCATGCTTTTATGTTGTCGCCAGAACAATTTCAGTGACTTGTCTGTGCTTACTCTTTGACATGTCTCTGCCCATTTTTCACCTTTATTAAACAGATTTTTTAAAAATAGGTTACTTTTATGTGCATCACTCTTTCTAAGTGCACGCAGGAACTAGGATCGGCAACTCTGTTCTTCTTCGCGTTTTGCCATTTCCTTACAACACTACGCTTATCCACCCAGGCCTTTTCCACCTCAAAATTCCACCAAGGTGGCTGCTCTCAACTTTTTTATTTCCTGCCCTGAAACTTTCTGCGCTTGTCGCGCCTTATTTTACTCACCACATCTTGCTGCCTGGTTTTGCCTTTATCCACCAATATGCTGCAAGGGTGCTGGTCGCTGCCGTGGTACCCTAGGACACCCCATCTTCACACTGTAGTGAGTGAAGGAGAAACCAGCGCCAGATCAATAACACTGTCCTCATAACCTGGACGACTTGCTGTCCTGGTGACACAGCCACTGTTGATACAAAGCAGGTCAATGGTTTCAAGTGCAATCTCGAGCTTCTCCCCCCTGTGTGTTGGAGGACATGTTTCCCCATGATCTGCCTTTAGCGTTGAAATCACCACAGAAACAGAAAATACAATTTCTCTCGTGACCTAATATGTCACTTAAGCACTGTCACCTCTGGGAATCCACACTTGCGATACGGGCATAAACATTAACCAACACGAATGGTAGACCGGATTGAACTCTAACCGCCTGTATGTGTATGTCGTCACTGTCCCAACTGGACATGTCAAGCTTTGAAGGCACCATATTGTCGGGAATGAGAATAGTCATTCCGAGGTGTCGCATGTTGTAGAAACATTTGAAGCCGGCAATTTGGAATAACTAATCACCCAGTCTCGTCTCCTGAAGCTCTACAATGTCGTTCCTGTATACCATGTTTGTTTTGTTTTTGTTTGTTTTTTTTTTCAGAAAAGGAAAGGGCCTCGTTGTTTTACGCTGACACAGTTCCAATATAGAATACGAGTTTTCCTGAGGCTCAGACGGTCACATTTGAGTCTAAATCTCCTTGCTTAACCTCGTCTGTGTTGCCGCTTATGGCCTCTCCGCCGCCTTGTTAGGTTGACTGCCATCCGTACGGAGCACAAACGCTGTTCCGCCATGTTGAAAAACCTAACACCACAGAAACACACATGCTGCGAAAATTCACTTAAGGTTTGCTTGGCTTAATGCACGAATTCCGAAGCATCTGCGAAGATCTTGAGACGAAACTCCTGGTTTTACATCCTGGCACACATATTACACGCAAGAGATGAAAATATCCATCCATGGCATCATGTCAACCGGCCCACAGTTAGATCATTGATATGCCAATCCGGCAGTTTCTGCAGCTTGTCTTGTTCCAGAAGTATTTTCTCTGGAGTACACTAGGCAGGCCGAGAGAGGGATCATGCTGCATATGCAACACATCTCTAAATTCAACCCAGGCTTTGTGCTATGGAGAGGTATAAATCAGTTTTAAAAACTATCGTAAGTAAAGACGGCATGGTGCCAGTCAACCTTCCATGCTCCCGTCTCAGGCCATCCAGCATAATTTATCTTGGTCTGCCTCTTTTCCCACTGATCTTTAAGCAGTATCGTCGATAAAATAAGTATTGTACAAAAGAAGAAATTATAAAAAGGAACCTAATTTCTAAGCATTAGGCGTATTGGGTATATCGGAACTGACTGGGTGATGTGGTCAATGTAACGCCGGCCTCTTCTGCTTCCCCTATCATTTCTCTGGTAGCCAATTAAGACTTGCTCTACCTAGAATCCTCCAATCATCACTTCTCTCTTTAGCCATCGATCCTTCACTGGAGCATGGGTCCTCAACGGACTCAAGCCAAGACTTCCTGTTTGTTGATGTTTCCTGCAGTTCCTTCGATGTGCTCCACACTCTGTCTTCTCTGACTCTAACTCTCCCCTCCTTGTGCTCCACAATTTGTTCTTCTATGACTCTTACTCCTCCTCCTTGTGCTCCACACTCTGTTCATCTCTTACTCTAACTCTCCCCTCCTTATGCTCCACAATCTGTTCATCTCTTACTCTAACTCTCCCCTCCTTGTGCTCCACAATCTGTTCATCTCTTACTCTAACTCTCCCCTCCTTGTGCTCCACACTCTGTTCATCTCTTACTCTAACTCTCCCCTCCTTGTGCTCCACAATCTGTTTACCTCTGACTCTAACTCTCCCCTCCTTGTGCTCCACACTCTGTTTACCTCTGACTCTAACTCTCCCCTCCTTGTGCTCCACAATCTGTTCATCTCTTACTCTAACTCTCCCCTCCTTGTGCTCCACACTCTGTTCATCTCTTACTCTAACTCTCCCCTCCTTGTGCTCCACAATCTGTTTACCTCTGACTCTAACTCTCCCCTCCTTGTGCTCCACAATCTGTTCATCTCTTACTCTAACTCTCCCCTCCTTGTGCTCCACACTCTGTTCATCTCTTACTCTAACTCTCCCCTCCCTGTGCTCCACAATCTGTTCATCTCTTACTCTAACTCTCTCCTCCTTGTGCTCCACACTCTGTTTACCTCTGACTCTAACTCTCCCCTCCTTGTGCTCCACACTCTGTTCATCTCTTACTCTAACTCTCCCCTCCTTGTGCTCCACACTCTGTTCATCTCTTACTCTAACTCTCTCCTCCTTGTGCTCCACACTCTGTTCTTCTCTTACTCTAACTCTCCCCTCCTTGTGCTCCACACTCTGTTCATCTCTTACTCTAACTCTCTCCTCCCTGTGCTCCACAATCTGTTCATCTCTTACTCTAACTCTCTCCTCCCTGTGCTCCACACTCTGTTCATCTCTTACTCTAACTCTCCCCTCCTTGTGCTCCACACTCTGTTCATCTCTTACTCTAACTCTCCCCTCCCTGTGCTCCACAATCTGTTCATCTCTTACTCTAACTCTCTCCTCCTTGTGCTCTACACTCTGTTTACCTCTGACTCTAACTCTCCCCTCCTTGTGCTCCACACTCTGTTCATCTCTTACTCTAACTCTCTCCTCCCTGTGCTCCACAATCTGTTCATCTCTTACTCTAACTCTCTCCTCCCTGTGCACCACACTCTGTTCATCTCTTACTCTAACTCTCTCCTCCCTGTGCTCCACAATCTGTTCATCTCTTACTCTAACTCTCCCCTCCCTGTTCTCCACAATCTGTTCATCTCTTACTCTAACTCTCTCCTCCTTGTGCTCCACACTCTGTTTACCTCTGACTCTAATTCTCCCCTCCTTGTGCTCCACACTCTGTTCATCTCTTACTCTAACTCTCTCCTCCCTGTGCTCCACAATCGGTTCATCTCTTACTCTAACTCTCTCCTCCCTGTGCTCCACAATCTGTTCATCTCTTACTCTAACTCTCTCCTCCCTGTGCTCCACAATCTGTTTACCTCTGACTCTAACTCTCTCCTCCCTGTGCTCCACAATCTGTTCATCTCTTACTCTAACTCTCCCCTCCTTGTGCTCCACACTCTGTTTACCTCTGACTCTAACTCTCTACTCCCTGTGCTACACACTCTGTTCATCTCTTACTCTAACTCTCTCCTCCCTGTGCTCCACAATCTGTTCATCTCTTACTCTAACTCTCTCCTCCCTGTGCTCCACAATCTGTTCATCTCTTACTCTAACTCTCTCCTCCCTGTGCTCCACACTCTGTTCATCTCTTACTCTAACTCTCTCCTCCTTGTGCTCCACACTCTGTTCATCTCTTACTCTAACTCTCCCCTCCTTGTGCTCCACACTCTGTTCATCTCTTACTCTAACTCTCCCCTCCTTGTGCTCCACAATCTGTTCATCTCTTACTCTAACTCTCCCCTCCTTGTGCTCCACACTCTGTTTATCTCTGACTCTAACTCTCCCCTCCTTGTGCTCCACACTCTGTTCATCTCTGACTCTAACTCTCCCCTCCTTGTGCTCCACACTCTGTTTACCTCTGACTCTAACTCTCCCCTCCTTGTGCTCCACACTCTGTTTATCTCTTACTCTAACTCTCCCCTCCTTGTGCTCCACACTCTGTTTATCTCTTACTCTAACTCTCTATCCTCCTTGTGATCCACACTCTGTTCTTCTCTGAATCTAACGCTTTTCTCCTTATGCTACACACTCTGTTCATCTCTTACTCTAACTCTCCCCTCCTTGTGCTCCACACTCTGTTCATCTCTTACTCTAACTCTCCCCTCCTTGTGCTCCACACTCTGTTCATCTCTTACTCTAACTCTCCCCTCCCTGTGCTCCACAATCTGTTCATCTCTTACTCTAACTCTCCCCTCCTTGTGCTCCACACTCTGTTTATCTCTGACTCTAACTCTCCCCTCCTTGTGCTCCACACTCTGTTCATCTCTTACTCTAACTCTCCCCTCCTTGTGCTCCACACTCTATTTACCTCTGACTCTAACTCTCCCCTCCTTGTGCTCCACACTCTGTTTATCTCTTACTCTAACTCTCCCCTCCTTGTGCTCCACACTCTGTTTATCTCTTACTCTAACTCTCTATCCTCCTTGTGATCCACACTCTGTTCTTCTCTGAATCTAACGCTTTTCTCCTTATGCTACACACTCTGTTCATCTCTTACTCTAACTCTCCCCTCCTTGTGCTCCACACTCTGTTTATCTCTTACTCTAACTCTCCCCTCCTTGTGCTCCACACTCTGTTTATCTCTTACTCTAACTCTCTATCCTCCTTGTGATCCACACTCTGTTCTTCTCTGAATCTAACGCTTTTCTCCTTATGCTACACACTCTGTTCATCTCTTACTCTAACTCTCTCCTCCCTGTGCTCCACACTCTGTTCATCTCTTACTCTAACTCTCTCCTCCCTGTGCTCCACACTCTGTTCATCTCTTACTCTAACTCTCTCCTCCCTGTGCTCCACACTCTGTTCTTCTCTTACTCTAACTCTCTATCCTCCTTGTGATCCACACTCTGTTCTTCTCTGAATCTAACGCTTTTCTCCTTATGCTCCACACTCTGCTCATCTCTTACTCTAACTCTCTCCTCCTTGTGCTACACACTCTGTTCTTCTCTGACTCTAACTCTGTCCTCCTTGTGTTTTAGGTTTCCTCTTTTATTTTGACCGCTGCGTTACTGACAAGAACTTTCTAGTTATACCATTATCTGGTTTTCTCAATGAATGTCCTACCCAGAGCTAGCATTCTCTCTCTCGCTCCCTCTCTCTCTCTCTCTCTCTCTCTCTCTCTCTCTCTCACTCTCTCTCTTTCTCTCTCTATCTTTATTTCTCTCTCTTTCTCTCTCTATAATTCTCTGTCTTTCATTCTCTCCCTCTGTCACTCTCTCTCTCTTTTTCACACACACACTCTCTCTCTCTCTCTCTTTCACTCACTGTCACTCTCTTTCACTCACTGTCACTCTCTTTCACTCACTGTCACTCTCTTTCACTCTCTCTCGTTCACTTTCTCTCTCTTTTTCAGTCTCTCTCTCTCTCACTCTCTCTCTCTCTCTTTCACTTTCTCTCTCTTTCAGTCTGTTTCACTCTTTCTCTATCACTCTCTCTTTCACTCTCTCTCTCTCTCTTTCTCGCTATTTCACTCTCTCTTTCACTCTCTCTCGCTTTCACTCTCTCTGTCAGTCTCTCTCTCTTTCTTTCTCTCTCTCTCTCTCTCTCTCTCTCTCTCTCTCTCTCTCTCTCTCTCTCTCTCTCTCTGTAAGACGGGCCTGCGTGTCCAATTTGTAACCCTTTGAAAATAAAGTTCGTTCGTTCGTTCGCTCTCTCTCTCTCTCTCTCTCTCTCTCTCTCTCTCTCTCTCTCTCTCTCTCTCTCTCTCTCTCTCTCTCTTTCTCTCCCTCTCTCTCGCCCTCTCACACCTAGCGTACAATGGAAAGTAAACCAGAACTTTTTTGCCATTTGTCAACATTTATGTCCAAGTAGCCAATCAACCGGAAGTAGATTTCCTAAATTACCAACCTCACTTTCATTTCCTGTCTCGGAATTAACCAGTCAAATCGAATTTATTTTTATAAGTTAGAATGGGATCGGTCTGCCCCTGACCTATGCCCTTTATTATTTGCTAATTAATTGGTCGCTTGCCGACAAACGTGAGAATACTCTCGCATGTAGCAGATTAAACACGGCAGGTTGGGGAGTCTCAAATCAAATTAGTCTTTAACATTTCGCCTCGCTCCAATGACTTCTGTTTCCATCTGAAAAACAACCGACGCTAATCGAATCTGAAAAGCACGCTGTGAGTATTCGTTACTGTTCTTGACTTCTGCGTAATGGCGATTGGCTTTGACATGTGATCAGAAATTAGCAATACGATTAGTTTTTAAATACCTCTATTTCATCCTTTCCCGGCGCCATTTTCTTGCATTAGTGATTCTATATTTTGGTAATTCTTTTTCATTACCACACAGTTTCTGAGAATAAACAGTAGTTACATTTTTATACTTGAGCACTAATCGTATTTCGACAGCTAACTGTGTTATTGTTGTTTGCTTGTTACGAATATTTGAAAAAATTAGCATGACAAAGATGTTAGATTAACCGAATTTAGCTTAGTCAGCGTATGTAGTATTGCTAAGTCATTGAACGGACCGGAGGGCGGGCCTGCCAAATAAGAACTTACTATTGAAGAAGGCAGATTAAGCTGAATATGTAATGTGCGCGGTTGGGAGACGATCCGACGCCTGCGCTCGTCGCCTGATAAGTCAGCGAAAGACTGACCACCGTAGAATGATGCCATGAGAAATGTTGGAGGAGTTTCTGACGCCTGCGCTCGTCACCTGCTAAGACGGAAAGACTGGCCACCGTAGAAGACAGACTAAGCTGATGTCATGAGAAATGTTGGAGGAGTTTCTGACGCCTGCGCTCATCGCCTGCTAAGACAAGGAAAGACTGGCCACCAAAGAAAACAGACTGGGTGTCTCCATCGAAAAGTGGTCCAGCCGTCTGCCTTGCGCTCCGAAGGTCGTGGGTTCGATTCTGGGCTACGGTTCACGTGTGCATGTTTTTGGAGACTCCCGGGGGTCGTCGATGGAGCTACAGAGTTCGTGCTTTGTGCGATGCTTTCTGCGGGTCACCTGCGGAAAGAGACCGAGCCATATGGGATAATATCCTGGGCAATCAAGTTGATTCTCTCGACTTCTAAGACTTTTTTGTAAGAAGGCAGACAAGCTGATGTCATGAACGATGTAAGAGGAGCTTCTGACGCCCGCGCTCGTCACTCAATAAGACAGGGAAAGACTGACCACCAGGAATATACTGGCCACTATAGAAAAATGACTAAGCTGAATTTGAATAACGAAGACACAAACCATAGATTGTACGATTTATTGCCTGTCATATTTCGCTGCATCTCGTCAGGTTCATACAACATAGAGTAAAATAACTAAATCCAAACTTCAAGCTGCAATATACACATGTCCGCACAGTATTGTCAAATGTCTACCTCGGTAATTTTAAACTGACTATCATGTCTTTCTGTTTACATAAAACTGGCCTACGTAGATTAATTCATGATGGTTTCTGCAAATTTTAACAAGCGACTATTTTGTGTAATAAACAATTCACGAAAAGCGCTGCCCCTATCAATTACATGACCTGTTTCCAGACGTGCCGTGCAATGGACGACGCCGGAAGTTTGTAATTGTGGTGTTACTATACGAACATGTCTATATTTCACATATAAGACCAAACTATTTCCCGGGCCTATTAACTGCCCGCGGGCCGCATGTTACCCACCCCTGCTCTAACTATATGCCATGCAAAATAGAGGGCACTATCTACGCGTATATAGATTTTATTTTCTAACAGTTTTGCCAGGATGTGACCTTACGGCCTACTTTCTGCTGTGGGATTGTTAACGTGCGCAACTTGCACGCGGAACCTGCTGTTTTTCGCTCTTTTCCAAGAAGGCTAGGTGTCCGATCTCACCACCCAAGAGATCAAGGAGGCGTGTGATATCATTAGATACCAGAGGTTCTTGGAAAATTTCCAACCCCATGCAGAGATCGAACCTGTGCCTTCTGAGGCTTAAACGGACACCACAACCTCACAGCCATAGATGGCAATATTTAAAAACTAAACTTGATAAATGAAAATAATGTGTTCATTATTTTAAAATTTGTCTTTCGGCCAGGTCTGGTTTCAGAACCGACGAGCAAAATGGAGGAAAACTGAAAAAACCTGGGGTAAAAGTTCCATCATGGCGGAGTATGGGCTGTACGGGGCAATGGTCAGACACGCACTTCCGCTTCCGGAAACCATACTTAAAAGTGCCGATAAAGGAATCGAAAATTCTTCGGCTCCATGGTTATTGGGTAAGTTACCAATATAAGTTACCACTATAACTTATCTCTGTACGTTGCGTCAATAAGTTACCACTATAATGTACCTGTTATAAGTTTCCTATATAAGTTATCTTCATAAGTTACCCGTTATAAGTTTGCTCTATTAGTTATCTCTAAAAGTTATCTCTATAAGTTGCCACTATAAATTACCTGTTTTAAATTTCCTCTGTAAGTTGTCTCTATAAGTTACAGCTAATATTTACTTCTATGAGTTACCACTGTAAATTAACTGTAAAGTTATCTCTTTAACGATCCCTACAAGTTACGTCTATATAGTTACATCTACCATTTTAAATTACCTATATAAATTAAGGCTATAAGTTACCTCTACGCGTTACCACAGCAAGTTAACTCTGCATATTACCTATTTATTATATCTAAAAGTTACCTCTAAAATTGTCTTCTATAAGTTACCTTCATAAGTTATCTCTAAAAGTTATCTCTGTAGGCTACCTGTGTAAGTTACCCCAACGAGCTACATCTATAAGCTATTTCTATAGGTTGCCTATACGAACTATCTCTATAAGTTATCTCTAGGTGCTACTTCCAGAAGTTACCTCTATAAGTTGCCTCTATAAATCAGTTTACAAACTGTCTATATAAAGTACACCTGCAAGTTACCTCTATAAGTTATCTCTACAAGCTATCTCCATAAGTTATCTCTGCGAGCTACTACTACAAGTTATATCTACGTGCTACGGCTATAAGTTAACTATACTAGCTTCCTAAATAAATTGCAATATTACCCTGCAAACGAGTTTTACACATAAATTATCAGTTAGTTTAAACCCACAAGATCTTTAGTTGCCTTAAGCTGTCCATCAGCATTGCTGCTGGTGGGTCCGGGTATAGTGACTAGCATTCTTGCCTGCCGTCTCGGTGCTCATGTGTTCGAATTCCGTCCCCGGTGGATATTTTTTGGTTTAAATGACGTAGAAACAAGCTATGGGAAATCCTTTAAAAATATGGAGTGTGTACACATCTGACAAAAGTATGCAGAAGTTTATACAACAACAGTGAATGCATAGTGAGAGCAACTGGAGGACACTCAGAACCCTTCACCATAAAATCCGGAGTACGACAAGGTTTTGCCCTGTCCCCCCTCTTGTTCATAACATATTTTTTTTTTTTTGGTTGCATATCCCTTGCAGGACGTTGCAGTCAACATCAGCACTTTTCAGCAGCTGTTGATTTACTAGGCAAGATTACGCTCAGTAGTTTGTCATTGCTTTCTGAGCGCCCGGCTCACATTCCCCATAAGTTACCAGCGCGGCGAGAACCGCCGTAGGTTTCTCGCGCAGGTTACGTTACTTACGAGAATAAACGGGATTACGGAGAAAGACGTTAAACCCTAGGCCAGGGAGACATGCTCATAACCTATGTGGACAACATATGTAAGGAAACCAGCAAAATAGAGACCGCAAGAACACCGCATGACGAGAACACATAAGAAGAACCATCTGCAGATTACACCATTAGAGAACTCCTGTTTGCGGACGACCAAGCACTAATAGCAAAATCAGAAGCTGAATTACAAGACCACATGAACAGTCTAAACGAAATGTGTAGGGAACATAACATGAAAATTAGCACAAGTAAAACAGAGGTAATGACTATAACTAAAGAAGAAAGAACAACAACAATTCACATAAACGAACATCCCCTGAAACAAGTAAAGAGTTTCAAGTGCCTAGGAAGTATAATATCATCAAATGGCAAATCAGAAGACGAGATCGAAAATAGATCCAATAAGGTAAACCAGCTCGTTGGACAAATGGCACCAATACTAAAGAACAAACATGTATCAATAATTACTCAGAAAGCATGTTATAATACAATCTTCCTACCAACTCTTTTCCACCAATGCCAAACCTGGACAATGACAGAAAAAGAGAAAAGAAAAATCACAACAACAGAAATGAGATTCCTATGAAGAATTCTCAACGTATCAAGAAGAGATAAGATCAGAATAGCAGGGAATAGCACAGGGAATAGCAGAGTCCATGGGAATATCGATATATGAAGCCCATAATCGGGCACTCTCACGATGTTTATACTTCACCTCGACACCGCAAGGTACAAGAGAAACATGATGAGATGAGATGAGATGAGATGAGATGAGGTTAGGTGAGGTGAGGTGAGATGAGATGAGATGAGATGAGATGATATGAGATGAAATGAGGAGAGGTGAGATGAGATGAGATGAGATGAGATGAGACTCCCAGGGTTACCCTGCCTATAATGGGTACCTTGTAATGCCCTGGGAGGTAAAGATGGCCTGTGTGATACTAACCACATCACCCAAAGTGATTGGCTTATAGAAATATAGGGCTTGAACCATATACCTACTGCGACCCAAAGCGTGTGGAAGTATCCTTTACTTTCTATACAATGACATCGTGGAAGACTCCATAAAGTACTGGCAGCTGCATGCAGTGCTACATTAGGGCCTTATTGTTAGATCGCATTACATCCAAACAATACATCAACAGAAGTAATGGAACAGACATCTGCAGTCTGTGGGAAAACAACTGGCGAGAGATGTATATAAAGACAGAAAGAAAATGTATATGGAAAGCTTAAACAGTTGGGCAACCAACAATAGCAGATGGCAGAAAGGTGTGGTGAGTCATGGTCGCCACTTTCTGCTCCAGGCCAGGTATTTAAAGAAGACACTTTCTGCTTCAGGCCGGGTCCTTAAAGAAGAGAATTCAATAAGAATGTTTAAAATAGACGTCAGCTTTGTTTCCAAGTCATTTATATTGTCCCTTTTAATACCAGGACTTGCTGGTGTGGTAGGAAACGAGCAAACGGACAGATGGTGTTATTTGTTTCGTTTCATGTATCTTCGTATTTTCAATGCTCGGTGAACAGAAATTCACATTATAATTGTTTCATGTATCTTCGTATTTTCAATGCTCAGTGAACCGAAATTCACATTATAATTCATTCATTCAGTAGCATGTCCTTGGCAGAACCTCGCTCCCATAACAACCTTCCGGAAAACTTCTCTGTCATAAGCAAGATGTCCTGGTCCGATACACTCATCTGGAGATCATCTGCCACATATTGCACCCATCTTCTCTTTGGCCTTCCTCTTCCTCTCTTCCCGGGCATATACCCCTCCATTACTATTCTCTCCAAACTTTCATTGCGTTTCAAGGGACCAAAATATTTCAATTTTCTCTGTTTTATCGTCTTTAGTAGACAACCTTCTTCAATATTCAGCTATTGTCGTATGGATTCATTTGTTCTTTTCTTTATCCAGTGTATTATTAGATAACATTTATATTCAAAAGCAGTTATGCGCTGTTCAGCTTGTTTAGTAAGTGTTCAGGTCTCACAAGCGCATGTTGCAATGGGAAAGATGCATGCTCTTAAAAATCTCAGATTCGTTATACCCATTTATAATACCTGTTCATATAATTAAGCACCATGTCCGGTCCAAACCTTCTTGCTTTTTTGCACTGAATCAGTTAATTGTGCATCCAATACATAGAGCTGAAAACAATTAGGTATATTTAGCTCCTGCGAAAAGAAGAGACATAATAGACACAGACACAATATACGTACCTTACAAAAAACTCCATCTTAGGTGAAACTTATCCAAAAAACCATTAACAAAAACAATCAATAAATATATAATACTGAAGTATTAAAATAAAACAATAAGTATTACAGGACAACAAAGCACGGTCGACGTTTCGGTTATACAAACCTTTATCAAGCACAGGACAACACAGACAGATAAAAAGCTAAATAAAACACAAAATAAAAATAAAGATACAACACAGCTTCTAGTTTGTTTGTTTTTTTTTTTTCCAATACATAGAAAATATACATGTTCCAAAATAATTCTGATTCTCATTACCTTTATTTCTAACAGGAATGCACAAGAAGTCCATTGAAGCATCAAAGAAGATGAACGAAGAGGATGATCTGTTTGGGAGCGAGACTGGATCAGAGGGCAAACATCGAGTGAAGGAAGAGCGGAAGTCAGAAAGCATCGCGACGTTGAGGGCAAAAGCTCAAGAACATAGCGTCAAGGTCATGCAAGGACTGCGCGCGGAGGCTGATGGGAGTTTCGTGGAGATGTCAAATAACACGGAACACAAACAATATGACATTAGTGAATCTTTACAGAGAAGAAGTGACATGTGCTAAAGGGTGTTCTTACTTCGATGGTGTTTACAATGACATGGAGATATCGATTTTTTTACAAGTGAGATGGAATTACATGGTCTAAAACGTGTTTTCACCTCGATGACGTGGAGATTTCGATTTATGTGCAAGAGAGAAGAAATGACATGTGCTAGAGGCGATTTAATTTTGATATTTTGGAGATTTCTATTTCTGTACTTGAGATGAGAAATGACTTGTGCTAGAAGGTGTTTATACTTTGATAGTGTTTTTAATGACATGGAGATATGGATTTATATACGAGAGATAAGAAATGACATGTCTTAGACGGTGTTTTCACTTTGATCGCATGGCGATTTGGATTTCTGTACAAAAGAGGAGAAATGACCTATGCTGGATGGTGTTCATACTTTGATGGTGTTTACAATGACTTGAAGATTTTGATTTCTGTTCGAGAGAGTAGAAATGTCGTGGGCTAGAAAATATTTTCATTTTGATGACATTGAGATTTGGATTTGTGTACAAGAGAGAAGAAATGAAATGTGTTAGAATGTATGTTCACGTTGATGACATGGAGATATGGATTTATGTACAAGAAAGAAGAAATGACATGTGCTAGAAGGTGTTTTCGTGTTGATGACATGGAGATTTGGATTTATGTAGAAGAGATAAGAAATGATATGTGCTAGTAGTGTTTTCACTTTGATGACATGGAGATTTGGATTTCTGTACAAGAAAGATGAAATGTTACTTACTAGAAGGTGTTCTTACCTTGATGGTGTTCACAATGACATGGAGATTTCGATTTCTTTACAAGCGATATGAAATGGCATGTGCTAAAAGGTGTTCTAACTTTGATGACATGGAGATTTCGATGTCTTTACAAGAGAGAAGAAATAATATGTGCTAGAGTGTGATCTCTGATGATTTTTACAATGCCACGGACATTTCGATTCTTTTGAGGAAGAAGAAATGACATTTGCTAGAAAGAGTTTTTACTTTGGTGGTCTTTTACAAAGACATGCAGATGGCTATTTCTTTACATGTTAAAAGTGACATTTCTATTTATATATATATATTTCTTTATACTGAAGAAATATTCGAACCGGTAGTTTACATTTCTTCATAAGGGAAAGACATGGAGATGACGATTTCTTTACATGCGAAAAGTAACATTTCTATTTATATATATTTCTTTATACTGAATAAATATACGTACCGTAAGTTTACATTTCTTTAAAAGGGAGAAATGGATGTGCTAGAGACAAATGAAACCTCCATAATACAGCTGAAAAAGTGCTTATTTACAATACGTCGGAGAAAGTGCATTCTTTACATTATATGGGAGAAAGTTATTTATTAACATTACAGGCGATGCATTGAATTTTTGATACTATATCAGAGAAAGAGACATTTTGTTTTCCCCTTGCATTGGAGAAAATCAATTCTTTATACTGCCTCGGAGAAAGATAATTCTTTATAATATATAAGAGAAAGTGATGTCTTTAAATATATCAGAGAAAGTGGTGTCTTTACTGTTCATCATACAAAAGAAAATAAAGTGGTGTTTTTACAATGCACCTTATAAAGTGATGTCTTTATAATACATCAGAGAAGAATAATTCGTGACATTAAGAAGAGACATTAAGAGAAAGTGATGTCTTTGCATTTCATGGAAGAAGTATCATTCTTGATATCACATAGATGAAAGTTAATTATGTACATTACACCGAAGAAAGCTAATTCTTAATATAGATTCGTGAAAGTGAGTTCCTTACATTACATCGTAGAAAGTGTGTTCCCCTACGAACTAATCGGAGAAAGTGATTTACGTATAAATGGATTAGATATACCTGCTAAAGTAGACTATGGTTTCAAAATATCTACGAGTTCACTGGTATATATGCCTTTTTTTTTTTCATATCCTATTTTACAGGACATTGATGTCAACACCAGCATTTTACTGCTGTTCCTGATGTCTTGGCAAGTTTACGTTCAGTAGTTTGCCATTACTTTCTGAACGACCGGCTCCAATACCAAGACGTTAAAACCCAGCGCAACGCGGTCTGCTGCCAAATCTGTCGCAGATGCGTTTTTAACGCAGGTAAGTGGGCTTACGAATCGCGTCCGTAAGCCCCTTATCCACGGAGACGGCTTTCTATTGTTTTTTTTTTTCACATATCCTTTACAAGACATTGCAGTCAACACCAACATTTTTTCAGCTGCTGTTGATGTCTTGGCAAGTTTTACGTTCGGTAGTTTGGCAATACTTTCTGAAAGACCGGCTCACATACCCCCTTAATTAACCAACGATCCTCTGCCGAATCTCGCGCAGCTGTGTTTCGTACGAGAGTATACGGGATTACGAACAACATCCTAAATACTACGCCAGGGAGACCGGTTGTCAATTGTCACTGTGGCGAAATAACACATTCTAATAGAAGGAACTGAATTCTTTAGCAAGGATAAATATCATGTATTAGAGGTTTTAAATCGTTTAGAATGGATAAATAAAGCGTGCTGTACTGTTTCAAGTTGTTTAGAATGAAGTAATGTCACGTGAGTAATGAAGACACACACAATAGATCGCACAATATATTGCCTGGCCTATTTCGCTTAATGTCACTAAGTGAATGCTGCGCAAAAAAGTTCAACATACAGTGAAGCAGTGTGAAGAATCTTTCACACAAAACACACAAAAAAACAGATACAGCGAAATGTGCAGGCAATAAATTGTGCAATGTAAGTCATGTCTTAGATATGGCGGAGCTACCGTATGACAGTAGATTGCTGCTTTCTGTTAGCGCCGAATATTGGGCAGCGCTCACCACACCCGACACCCCACATTGTGCCAACGGCTTCGGGAGGAGGAGCACACTTTGGAAGGTACAGTCCTTATCCTGGTGCGATTAAATGCAACATACATAAGACAGGGAAGGCCACGTCCTAACCCTTGGTCGGCAACTGGTCTAGGATCGAAGCTCTGACAGGCGGAAAGTTAGAGCACTGCTTTTGCTGATCCGGCAGCTTCTGCAGCTTGTCTTGTTCTAGGCGTATTGGCATCACCTTTCCTCTGGAGTAAACTAGCAAGCCGAGAGAGGGATCGTGCTGCATGGGCAACACACGGTCTCTACAATTCAGACCGGGGATTCCTCCGAAGTCGGAGAGTGTCTGCCTGTACGGCGAGGAACCACCAGTCTGCACCCCTGTATGACATCAGACTGATGTTGGACAACAGGACGCCTTCATCCGACATACAGGACTTCGCGTTGGAGCTGAAGCCAACGAACACAAGCAAGCAAGCAGGCAGACCAGCTATTATGCTATATAGAGAGGTTATTATGTCTTTTCTTCTTCTTCTTCTTTAACGTTCCGAGCCATTGAGGTTCTTTGCTGCAAATACAATCCGTCTCCATTCGTCTCTCTGGTGGACCTTCTCTTGCCAGTCGTTGATTCCAAGTGCTTGTAGGTCTGTACATGTATTATCTCTCCACCGCCTTCTTGGTCTACCTCGGGGTCTACGATCATTTATTTCCTGAGTGTAAGCGAGTTTTGTTTCCCTATTATCTTCCATTCTTTCTATATGCCCCAGCCATTGTAGTCTATTAGCCTTCATGATACCAGTGATTAGCGGGGACTTAAACAGATCATAAATGTCTTTGTTACTTCTTCTTTTCCACTCTCCACTTTGTGTATCCCTAATGGGTCCAAAGATGCGTCTTAAAATTTTGTTCTCAAAGGTTTGTAACAAGGCTTCGTCTCCTTTCGTTGTACTCCAGGTTTCAGAGCCATACAGCACAACTGGTCTGATCAGTGTTTTGTATATTGTGATTTTGGTGTTACGAGATAGCGCCTTTGATTTTAGTAGATGTTGTAGTGCATAGTATATCTTATTTCCAGAGTTGATTCTAGCTTGTATTTCTTCCCTTATGATGTTGGAGCAGTTGAAGATTGTACCCAGGTATTTGTATGTTTCCGTTCTTTTAATGGTCATATCATCTATTTGTATGTGGCCAGAGTTTCTAGCCATTCCGTCTCTTGAAATTACCATATATTCTGTCTTATCTTGGTTGATAACCAGCCCCATCTGTTGGGCTTTTCCCTTTAAGTGAGTCAATATTTCCAATGTCTTTTGTTCACTTTGCCCTATAATATCTATATCATCTGCATAACCAAGCAGCTTGGATGTTCCTCCAATATCACATTCCTCCTTTACCTTCCTTACAACTTTCTCTAGAGCCAGATTGAAGAGTAGTGGCGATAGTGCATCACCCTGTTTCAAGCCAGATGTTATTTGGAAGGGGTCTGATTTCCTGCCTTTATATGTTACTATATTATAAGTATCTTCCATGCATAGTCTGGTCATGTTGATTAACTTCCTTGGTATTCCAAATTCCTGCATAGCATTCCATAGACTATTCCTATGGACACTATCATAAGCCTTTTTAAAATCCACAAAAATGTTATGGAGATCTCTTTTATATTCCCAATTTTTCTCGGCTATTTGTCGTAAGATAAATATCTGATCTATTGTTGATCTGTTTTGTCTAAAACCCGCCTGGTAGTCACCTAATATGTCTTCTGAATATGGTTTTAGTCTATTTAGTAATACTGCGGATAGTATCTTATAGAATGTGGACAGTAGTGATATTCCTCTATAATTTCCACATTGGAACTTGTCTCCTTTCTTAAAGATAGGTATCAATAATGACTCTTTCCAGTCATGGGGTAATTCTTCTGTCCTCCAGATTTTTATTATTAGTTCGTATAGCTTTAGATGTAATGCATGGCCACCTGCCTTTATAAATTCAGCAGCAATTCCATCAGTCCCAGTTGCCTTATTGTTTTTAAGTCGTGTGATTACATATAGGATTTCTTCAAATGTAGGTTCTTCAATTTGTGGTTCGCATGTTAGAACCTCTTCCTGTGGGAAAATGTTACTTGGAGCTTCACAATTTAGTAATTCAATAAAATATTCTTTCCATGTGTTGCACATTTCCTCATTGGTATTTATCATATTCCCATTTTTGTCTTTTAAACCATATGTGTTTTGTTGGTGCCCTCGTTTCATTGACTTCAGTTCTTTAAAAAATTTTCTGGATTCATTTTTCTGGTGATTAGTTTCCATATCTTTGATTATATTACTCATATATTCTCGCTTCTGCTGTCTGACTATTTTTGTAGCCTCTTTACATTCATTTCTATAATGCTCTTCCTTTTGGATGTTATTGATGTCATTTAACCATACATGTCTGGCATTCTTCTTCCTAATGACAGCTTCTTCACATTTTTGATTGAACCATCTGTTCTTTCTATGCGTGGTTAACACACCGAGACATTCTTCTGCGGTAGACTGAATTGTATTCTTGATGTTCAACCAAGTTTGGTCAACGCTTTCCTCCAAAGGGTTTTGCAGAGTTTCAAGTTTACATTTTATTTCATCTGTAAATTTCTCTTTGACTGTAATGTCTTGCAGTTTTTCTCTGTTATATGTTGGGTGTAATCTTTGTAATTTAGTATAGAAAGTTCTCTTAAGTTTTATTTTAAATTTTGCTCCAACGAGGAAGTGGTCACTGTGGCACTCAGCTCCTCTATAACTTCTGACTTGCTGTATGTTTGATGCATTTCTGTTGTTAATTAAAATGTGATCTATTTGATTATAGGTTCTCTTGTCACATGATTTCCAAGTTTGTTTGTGTATATTATGTCTTTTACTTTTTTTTAAGCAGAATTAACCATTGCCTGTTAAGACGACGAGGTGTGAGTGTACAGTATACATTGTGCAATATATAGCTTGCGTCTTCTTTATTCACATACAAATAAGGAGACACTTCATTGAAATCTAACTTATTTTAAGATGAAAATGCATGTGCTAGAATGTACTGGGTTCTTGTGAAATTGATGGATGAAATGTTGAAGAAGGTGGTCAGTTATTTAGGATGTAGACACACCGTGTGGTAAATGTCTTTTGAGTTTGTTGTAATTGAGGCAACTCACGTGTTTAATCATATTGAGTTTCTTTTTGTTTTGTTTCCCCAACTGAGGAATGGCTTGTGCTATATTGTTTTAGTTCGTTAGAACCTAGCAATGATTGTTTGAGGTTTTAGGTCGAAGAAATGACACCATCTAGATTGAGTTCTTTAGGACCGGGAAACGACACTTCCCAGACTGTTTGAGTTCTTAAAAACGGAGAAAAGACACTATTTAAATTATTTGACTTCTTTAGAACGGATAAATGACACCATCTAGACTGGTTGAGTTATTGAAAACTGAGAAATGACCTGTTGTTTGCCTTTGTTTTCTGAACGACTGGTTCCCATACCAAATCGTTAAAATCCAACGCAACGCGGTCTGCTGACAAATCGGTTGCAGCTGTGTTTCGAACGCGGGTAAGCGGGATCACGAATCGCGTCGGCAAGCCATTCTAAGTTCTTCAGAACAGAGAAATAACACGTGTTAAATTCAATCTTGCCTATCCTTTGCAGGGCGTTGCAATCAACCCCATATAAATTTACAGGCGATTCAGTAGTTTATCATGGCTTTCTAGACAAGAAGTCAGCACTTAAGTCCAACATAATGCCGGTGTAACGGTTAAATCTCCTACCTACGGTCTTCAGCGCATCGGAAGTTTTAGAGTGAACGCTATTATCCTTTCAACCACGTCGACATAAGATTGTTTGTAGTCAAGTATTATAGGACCCTTGTCCTCGTCTCGCGGCATATGGGATATATGGTCAGATAAGGAAGGGAATCCCAGGTGGGGTCTCCACGGCTGAGCGGTTATACCGCCTGCTTTATGCTCAGAAGTTCGTGGGTTAGTTTCCGGACCCCATCAAAAAAGAGTTCATTAAAGAGTTATGTCCTGAGATCCCCGGGGGTCGTCGCTGGAGCTAGGGATGTCGTGCGCTGCCATGTTTTCGTCAGACGGTAAACTGCTCTTCGGAGAGATACTGATCTAGATCGGGAACACATGCGAATGTAAAGTCCATCTTCTTGTATTTTAACATGTTTTTAAAGGACCCCTGTTCCACCATTAGATGTATATGGTATATGTCGCTAAAGCTATATTTCTATAGATCATTCGGCACTGGGTGAATGACGTTGGCAATTTCACGCCGAGCACAGTTGCTTTCTAAATCATTTCCTGATGTCCATTTTACGGCAGGTTAATCAGGAAAGTGGAAGCGGTTCTATCCGCGCTGGTGACTTGCGGGATAAATGAGCCGGCCGCTCAGAAAGCAATGGCAAACTACTGAACGTTATCTTGCCAAGAAATTAACAATCAGCTGAAAGATGCTGATGTTGACAGGGATGTCCTGTAAAGGATATGCAAAACATTTTTTTTTAATCAGGAAAGAGCCAGCTCCGCTGCGAATGCGTTACAGGGCAGTTCTTAAATCTCACATACCGCGTTTGAAACACAGCTGCGGCGGTTGGTAGCAGACCGCCTTGCTTTGGTTTTTATAAAATGGTATGAGGACCAGTCGTTTGGAAAGCAATGGCTAACTACTGAACGTAAACTTGTCTTGATATCACAAACAACTAAAAATAATTATGGGGTTGACTGTGGCATCCTGTAAAGGATATGCAACTAAGTAAACTCAGGAAAGAATTTAGTTGCATATCTTTTACAGGATGTCTCAATCAACCCCAGCATTTCTTTTTTTTTTTTTTTTTTGGTAATTTCTTGGCAAGTAATTTGCCATTGCTTTCTGAACGACCAGCACACATGCCATCGTATGAAAATCAATGCAACACGGTCTGCTTCCAAATCACCCGCAGGTGTGTTTCGAACGCGATATGCGTCATTATAAATTGCGATCGAAACACCTTTGCCACAGCGGTTTCTCAGTTAGGAAACCCAAGTAAATATTAATCCTCACCTGAAATGGGATTGGAACTTGTGAATGCTAGGCCGACAGACAAACGCACTACTCACTGTGCCACCCCCGTCCCTTTAGATTTGTCTTCATAATTGAGAAATAATACGTGCTAAGTGTGAGATCTTCCATGCTTTGTGTTTCCTTAATGTTTATTGTTTTTTGTACCCGGCGTATGTAAATATTTGAGCTTTTGTTAAATTATAAGTCTGGCTGATATTTGCAAGATTTTATCAAGTATGTGTCCGAGTTATTTAGAATGTAGAAATAGCGTCTGCTATAAATTAGAGAGTTCTATAGGGCGGGAAAATGATGTGTGCGTGAATTTACTGTTGATTTTATTTAGAAAGAATAAATATCATGTGTTTGGCAATGCTTTTTGTTTTCAATTTACACTGTGGATGAAGTCTTCTTCTTCTTCTTCTGCGTTCCGAGCCATTGAGGTTCTTTGCTGCAAATACAATCCGTCTCCATTCGTCTCTCTGGTGGACCTTCTCTTGCCAGTCGTTGATTCCAAGTGCTTGTAGGTCTGTACATGTATTATCTCTCCACCGTTTTCTTAGTCTACCTCGGGGTCTACGGTCATTTATTTCCTGAGTGTAAGCGAGTTTTGTTTCCCTATTATCTTCCATTCTTTCTATATGCCCCAGCCATTGTAGTCTATTAGCCTTCATGACACCAGTGATTAGCGGGGACTTAAACAGATCATAAATGTCTTTGTTACTCCTTCTTTTCCACTCTCCACTTTGTGTATCCCTAATGGGTCCAAAGATGCGTCTGAAATTTTGTTCTCAAAGGTTTGTAACAAGGCTTCGTCTCCTTTCGTTGTACTCCAGGTTTCAGAGCCATACAGCACAACTGGTCTGATCAGTGTTTTGTATATTGTGATTTTGGTGTTGCAAGATAGCGCCTTTGATTTTAGTAGATGTTGTAGTGCATAGTATATCTTATTTCCAGAGTTGATTCTAGTTTGTATTTCTTCCCTTATGATGTTGGAGCAGTTGAAGATTGTACCCAGGTATATGTATGTTTCCGTTCTTTTAATGGTCATATTATCTATTTGTATGTGGCCAGAGTTTTTAGCCATTCCGTCTCTTGAAATTACCATATATTCTGTCTTATCTTGGTTGATAACCAACCCCATCTGTTGGGCTTTTTCCTTTAAGTGAGTCAATATTTCCAATGTCTTTTGTTCACTTTGCCCTATAATATCTATATCATCTGCATAACCAAGCAGCTTGGATGTTCCTCCAATATCACATTCCTCCTTTATTTTCCTTACAACTTTCTCTAGAGCCAGATTGAAGAGTAGCGGCGATAGTGCATCACCCTGTTTCAAGCCAGATGTTATTTGGAAGGGGTCTGATTTGTGGATGAAGTCTGTCCAAAAAAAAAAAAAAAGAAATGAAGGAAAGAAAGAAATGCAGAAAGAACAACAGACAATCATAAATAATGAAACAACCAACGATAAAAAAAAAGAAACCTGAAAGAGACCAGGTCATTAGTTCAGAAAGATATTTGTCAAAGAAAATCCGCTTAGAATCACAATTAGCAGACTCATTCCACAGATCATCATGATCATAACCATGTGTCATGCCGGGCGGTCATGTTTTGCCATCTCACTTGATTACCAGAGTCGTGGATCAGCCCAGTGTTCCTGTATTGACCATGCCATGTGGCCATGCCATCCAGGTATTTACTTCTCTGTCTTCCCATTGTTCGCTTTCCCTCGATCTTGCACAGACATCTCAGGGAGCACTCAATCTGATGATATACCAGGCTCACGCCCGACTCCCCCAGCAGTGTCCAACCAACCACCGACTGACTGGCTATACCGGTGTGTGTGTGTGTGTGTGTGTGTGTGTGTGTGTGTGTGATTATTTGCACTCTTCCTTCCTCCATGTTGTTTCATGTATCGCCTTCGGATTCGATTCATGCTATTTAGGTAGGTTGGTAGGTAGATAAATAGATAGGTAGACAGACAGACAGACAGACAGACAGGCAGACAGACAGTATCCCCCACTGCAGCATAGACCATCTCACACAATTAGGGCAGAATGTCAGACGTGCCCAATTCTTAACCCTTTGAAAATAAAGATAAAGTCCTCAGTAGACTTGTCCCTGACTGGTCGGATTTTGCAGCTACATTTTTCTAGGGGATGAGATAGCCAGTGCCATGCCAACCCTCCTTACTCGCCTCTTACGACATGTGTGAGAGGTCGTGGGTTAGTTGCATTTCCTTTAAAGGACGCCGCAGTCAACAGCATAATTTATTTATTTATCTATTTATTGGGTGTGGCTGTTCGTTATCTCTTGGCAAGTTTTAACTGTAGAAAATGAGCTTGTAAGTGAAAGCAGCACCCTCTCGAGGTGGAACTACAAGAAAGCTGATTGGGCAATGTACAGGAATCGCACCAGCTTACTGGTTAGAAACCTGAACACTGAGAAAGACATAAATAAAGTACTTGAAGAGTTTGGGAAATGCATACTACAGGCAGCGCGAGAAACAGTAACAAGAGGAGCCCGTAAACAATATAAACCCTACTGGAGTAGTGAACTGGAACAGTTGCATAATGATGTGGAAGTATGTAGAAAGCAAGCAGAGGCCACACCCAGCCAAGAGCACCACAATAAATTCCAGCATGCAAAAGCCAAATTTCAAAGGGCCAAGCTGCAGGCTAGACGGAAAAGCTGGCAGGAAAAAACAGAGTCTCTGAACTTTGAAAGAGACACAAGGAAATTGTGGAAGCTAATAAATCAACTTAACGATGAGGGCACCGGGAGAAACTCAAAAATTGCACTACAGAAAGATGGAAACATCTTAACAAGAAAGCAAGCAGCTGACCATTTTGCGGACTCATTCGCACAAGATAACAATATCAAAATTAGTCCAGAGAAACAACAAGAGATTCGAGAGAAACTGCAACATACAGGACAGAAGGTAATAGTACATGAGGTTCTGGAGGCACCCATCACAATCAGCGAACTGGAGCTAGCCATATCAAAACTGAAAATGAGAAAGTCACCAGGAGCTGATGGTATCTCCAATGAAATGATCAGGAACCTAGGAACAGAGGCCAAAGAAAATCTGTTGCAGATCTTCAATAACAGTTGGATCTTAGGCAGTGTTCCACAAGCCTGGAGAGAAGCAATCATGATACCCCTCTTAAAATCAGGGAAAGATAGTTCCATTGCCTTTAGCTGCAGACCAATTAGCCTCACCAGCTGTCTCTGCAAAACACTGGAGCGCATCATCAATCACAGACTGCAGTGGTACATTGAAAGTAAAAACATCCTTGTGCCACAGCAGGCTGGCTTTAAGCAGTGCAACTCTACGGACGATCAGACAACCTACCTCTCTCAAGAAATTGAGGATGCATTCCAAGAGAAGAAGCTGGTGCTTGCGGCATGGATAGAGTTGAAGAAAGCCTTTGACAAAGTCTGGAAAGAAGGTCTGATGAATAAACTGAGAAACTGCAAAGTCAATGGAAGAATGTACAAATGGGTGAAAGCATACTTGCACAACAGAAGAGCCCGAGTACAGATAGACGGGCTAAAGAGCAAGAAAGTACTACTGCGTCACGGAGTTCCCCAGGGTGGAGTATTGTCCCCCACACTCTTTCTAATCTTCATCAATGATCTCGTTGCTAATCTACCGCATGGAGTTAAAGCCGCAATGTATGCCGATGACCTGGTGCTATGGAGCACAAATGAACATGCATCAGTGGCCACCAGATTACTACAAAGAGCTGTAGATACATTTGTTGCATGGGCAAATAGATGGTGTGTCAGCATAAACACTGACAAGTGCAGCACCACCCTATTTACCCTCTCTCTAAAACAAAAGGCAGGGACTATCCAGATAAATGGAACACCCCTGAGAGAAGATAAAGAACCAACACACCTGGGAGTAACATTTGATGGCAGGCTGACATGGAGAAAGCACATCAACAAAGCAGTAGCAAAAGCCAGAAGGAAAATAGCCATCCTGAGAAAGCTAAGTGGAACCACATGGGGAGCCAGTGGGAAAATACTTAGCAAAGTTTATCAACAGAGCATACCACCACACCTGGAATACGGGTCAACTGCGTGGTGTTCGGCATCAAAAACCACACTACAAGAGCTGGACAAAGTGCAAAATCAAGCACTTAGAGTTACCACAGGAGGGATGAGATCAACCCCTATAATGGAAATGGAGAAGATGGGGGGGGGGGGGGGGACACAAGCACTGAGAGCGCAGAGATACGAAAACGCTAATACAAGCAGAAAAGTTCCTCAGCTTGCCAGGCCACCCTATGAAGAACAGATTTGAAAACCTAGCTATGGGGCGGTTGAAAAGAGTAGTTTTATCCACCAGGCCAAACGACTCTGCAGAGAAACCACCGATTTGCCCACAGTCGGTATCTCCCTAACAACTATTCCAGAGCGAACTCCATGGAAAGATGAGCATAGACTATCATTACAAATCCAGACAAAAGTGAGAGGAATATTTGACAAGGAAGAACAGAACAGTGTGCAGCGCAGAACAGCCACTCTCAGCTTCCTTGATGAAGAATACTCACAGGACCTCTGGATCCGAGTCTACACAGGTGGGTCAGCACAAAATGCTGTTCGAAATGGAGGGGCGGGAATGTACATAGAATACCCAAATATTACTAGGGACACAGCCAGAGTACCGACAGGAAAGTAAATTGAGGCAATCAAGATAGCTACAGAGAAATTACTAAATACCAGCAATGGTACACAACCTGTGGTGCTATTATAAATACATAAACAAGAAAATCTACAATATAATATACAAATATACAAATAAGAACATCCAAGATATACATAATAAGTAGGCAAAATAGAAAATTTACACTAAATATTATAATTAAACAAATAAGAAAGCCTACGATAAACATTTTATAAGAACAAAAACAAGAAAATCTGTATTATATATTATAAATACATAAACACTAAAATCTACAATATAAATTGCAGATACATAAGTAACAAAATCTACAATATATATTATAAATTCAAAAACAAGAAAATCTACAATATAAAATTATAAACAAGTTAGAAGGCAGCAAGTCAAATGGTTTGGCCATGCAAGTAGATTATCTACTAACAGTATACCACAACAAGCAATGATGTATAGACCAGATGGAAGCAGAGGAAGAGGCCGACCAGGTAAACGATGGACGGAGGGAATAGCAGAGTTAATGGGATTATCGATACATGAAGCCCATACACGGGCACTCTCCCGCTGTTTATACTTCACCTCGACACCGCAAGGTAAAAGAGGAACATGATGAGATGAGATTGATGAGATCACTGGCTCTTAGAAGTAATAGGTTCTGCAACAGTTATCATACCTCCACCTCCTCCTCCTCTTCTTCCTTCTTCTTCTTCTTCTTCTTCTTCTTCTTCTTCTTCTTCTTCTTCTTCTTCTTCTTCTTCTTCTTCTTCTTCTTCTTCTTCTTCTTCTTCTTCTTCTTCTTCTTCTTCTTCTTCTTCGCCGTCGTCGTCGTCATCGTCGTCGTCCTCTTCTTCTTCTTCGTCCTGTGACAGTTAGCAGTTGAAGTTTTTTTTCCGCATATCCTTTACAGGACATCGCTATCAACACCATTTTACCGATGTTGTTGATTTCTTGGCAAGGTTACGCTCAGTAGTTTGCCATTGTGTGTGTGTGTGTGTGTGTGTGTTTTTTTTTTTTGTTGTTGAGCGGCCGGCTCACTTATCCCGTAAGTTACCAACGCGGCGAGAACCGCTACCAGTTCTGTAACAGTGAGGAATTAGGTTAGGAGTA
This sequence comes from Cepaea nemoralis, assembly GCA_014155875.1. Lineage (NCBI taxonomy): Eukaryota > Metazoa > Mollusca > Gastropoda > Stylommatophora > Helicidae > Cepaea > Cepaea nemoralis. The sequence goes on from JACEFZ010000819.1 coordinate 111,623, forward strand.
AAGAGTTAAGGAATGCTGCGCATTCCTTGACTAGGGGGAAAACCATAGTGAACGTGTGTGCACGAATGAAGAAGGGTATCTAGGTAAAACACACACGTCACTTGGGGCCAGCGAGAAGAGATGTCAACACCAAGAGGAGAGTCTCCATCATGTGTGCAGAGATAGAACGATTCAGATAATAAAGTATCTTTCTAACAACGCGAAGACTTGTGTGCTGTACGATCACTATTATAACCTGTATGTAGCACTGTGACACAGGTTGATTTGGTGCCGTGAATTTATGAAACATGGGAGGTCGCGGAGAGAGAAAGTACCGCCATAGAAGATGGTTATGTCTGGCGTGTCTGGAGAAGTAAATATTGAGAAACGCAACAGATGAAAGCCGACTGTTGGTAGCTGTTCTGGGTTCTCACTGGATTCCTGGTTAAGAAGGAGATCCATTTTCAAGGTCAGCGCTAAAAAAAAAAAAGGTTTGATTGATACTTATTTTTTTTGAAAGACTGATGTTATTACATAATTATGAAATTAACTGGAGAATTGACCAACGCAAAATGGTAATGCCGTTCTGCATCAAAAATCAGTACAAATTATGAGTTTTAACCCGTGGGACTGTTGAAGGTGAAGTCAAGGTTATGGTGCAAATTCCATAATTATGAAATCAAGGTCTGCGATACTCTCTACAGTCACTTCAATTAAAGGAAGGCATAAATGAAACTTGTCTCAACTATTTAAACTGACCATGGCGAGAGTCCCACATGAAAATAAGAGACTGGATAGAGTCAGCTTTAAGTCCAATTGTTGTTGACTGGATTACGTTTGCGCTGAAATATATATATGAAAATCACAGATTGCTGCTGGAAAGTGAGTTTTTTTTGCTGAAGTCGTGAGCAATTGTCGCTTGCGTGAAGGTGACCTTACTTGAAGGGAATCTACAGTAATCGAGCAAGTAATCAAACAGTCTTGTTGCGAGCCTGATATCGAGCATAATCAACGTCAGGAAATAATTGGAAAGATCTGACGTCGACTGCGATTAAATTATTAAGGAAAGAAACCCAGAGGCTCTTCGTTGTTCTGCTCATTTTAACGAGTTTGATTAGAGTCCTTTTTTATGTGGTGTAGGTAATTCTGAATCAGGAGGTCATTTAAATTCTTTTGTCAGAATTCAAGGTTGAAACAGGAATATTTCTTCGTCAGGATCTTCGATTGGAGGCTTTAGTTAAGATAATTAGATAATATTAGAGTAATTAACAGATTATGTATTGTTGCTGGGTGTGAAATTAATATTGTTTGAAATATTTGTATATTGCTTGATAATTATAAATTTTAGGATGGAATCCCAAGATTTTTCACAGGTACTGACTGGCGTTGGCGGGGCAATATCAAGGTTGGATGCAGTGTTAAGACAACAAAATATAAGCACTGATGTTGAAAGATTTAGTGGTCAAGCAAATCAGTTTAAGAAATGGATTATTTCTATTGAAAAACATGCATATTTAGTAAACGCTACAGATGGAGAGAAAAAGAACTTGGCATACAGAACAAGTACAAGTCCAGTTTCTGACCATATAAGAAGAAAGTTAGAGGCAGCAGGAGGTGAAACCTGGGAAGAATTTAAAGATGATCTCGCAAGAAAATATGCTGAAATTACTGATCCACAACACGCATTCTCAGTATTGCGACAGACTAGACAAAACCGCACAGAAAGTGTTCAGTTATACAGTGACAGGTTAATCAATTTAGCTGAAGAGTCATTTTTAGGACAGAATGTACGAGCAGAAGAAGTGGAACGGATGTTAGTAGGGATTTTTGTTGATGGGATTAGGTCAGATGGATTGAAATTTAAATTATTAAGAGAGAATCCTGCAAGATTGTCACAAGCGGTAGATATCGCTATACAAGAGGAAAGCTTGAGGAGGAGGTTTAGGTTAAGGGTAGGACGAGAGTTAGGTAGTAGTTCGGAAGATAGAATTGAAGAACCTATGGAAATAGGACAGTATAGACATGGATGGAGAGGAAGACGAGGAGAAATACAGATGGTGCAAAGAAACGAGAATGTATATAATCAAGATAGAAGAGGACAAGTGAGAAATACTGTAAGAAACATGGAAGGTAACACAAATAACTCGAATGTGGTTTGTTGGGGATGTCACCAACGTGGGCACATTTTTCGCTTTTGTGGTAACAGAAGTGGCCCATCGAATACGCAAAATAGTAGAGGTGTTCAGACGAGTATACAGAATAGAATGGCAAATGGCAGACCAGCAAATTGGAATTCTGGAGAAATACAGAGAAATTTTAGAAGGTCAGGAAATCAGGGAAATTGGCATCCCGCTTACTGAATAGGATCGGCAGTAGGAGGGAAGATAGTAAGATCCAAAAAGGGCATCAATATATTAAAAACCCAAAGGATGAGTATAGTAGAACGTTGAGAAATAAAAAACAAGCCGAGGTAAAACAATTGTCATTAAATATGGTAGATCCTAGCTCATGTATAGTACAGATAGGAAAATATAAAGTTAGAACATTAGTTGATTCGGGAGCACAAGTTAGCGTGATTAAAGAAGCATTTTTATATCGAATGTTAAAAAATTGTAAAATATTTAGAATTCAGGAGAATCTTCATTCGGTAACGGGACAAAAATTAGAAGTGTTAGGACAAACGATGATAAATTTGAAATTAGGAGGGATAAATGTTAGGCATATGTTCCATGTGGTTAAAGATTTAAATAGAAATATGATATTGGGACGAGATTTTTTATTGAAAAATGGGGTGAGACTTTTATTTGATTTGCATAAATTAAAATTCCAAGATGTTTACGTAGATCTAGAAGAAGATATGCATGTGTCGACACTAGTTAGAGTCAAAACGACCATGAATTTAAAACCACAGTCAGTTAATTTGATACAAGCAAGACTGAAGAGAAACCCGTATTATGTAGCAGGAAACATAGTCAGAATCACGGAATTGCAAAATGAAATAATTGATGAGCCAGGTTTAGAAGTTCCGGATGGAATAATAGAATTAGATAAAAGTTTAACATTTCCAGTAATGGTTATTAATAACACAGGTAGAGAAATTAAATTATACAGAGGATGTGTAATAGCTAAGCTAGAACATAACGTTAGTGACATATTGGCAACAGATAGAGTAAATATGGCAGGAATAAGTTATTCAGAAACCTCTAATGAAAGAAGTAATAATAGACGCGGATACAGAAGGGAAGGGAACGTAAGAATGGATGAATTGATCCATCCATCTAGAAGAAATACAGCACAAATACATTCACTAGACAAAGTAACAAGAGAAAAAGAATTGTTAGCACAATTAAAAACTTCGCCAGAAAATAAGGAAGTGTTAGAACAACTTATAAAGCAAAATCAAGATGTGTTTGCGATAAATGATTTAGAATTGGGTAAGACACAAACAGTTACGATGGAAATAGACACGGGAGATCATCCACCAATTAGTTTAAAACCATACAGAACTCCATTAAGAAATAGAGAAGTCGTAGAAAAGGCAATAGAAGATATGCTGAAAGCAGGCATAATAACAAGATCAAAATCAGAATGGTCATCTCCGGTGGTAATTGTGGCCAAGTCTGATGGTTCGAACAGGTTCTGTTGTGACTACAGGGCTTTAAATAAAATTACTAAAAATGTAGCGTACCCACTGCCAGTAATTGATGATATTTTGGGGCTGCTTAATGGTTCTACATATTTCACAACGCTGGACGCAAGGGCAGGATTTTGGTGTATTCCGATGTCGGTAGACGCGCAAAAAAAAAGTGCCTTTTGTACTCATATGGGTTCGTACGAATTTTTACGTATGCCGTTCGGTCTGAAAAATGCACCGTCTCACTATATGTTCTTAATAAATGAAGTACTAGACGGTATGCAAAGTTTTGCCTTAGCATATATTGATGACGTATTGATTTTTACGAAAGGAGATGTAGAGAATCATTTAAAACATGTTAGACTAGTATTTGACAGATTAAGAAGGCATGACGTTAAATTAAAGCTTAGTAAGTGCCAGTTTTTAAAGACAGAAACAAAATATTTAGGCTATATAATAAATAGGGAAGGTATTAAACCAGACATGGAAAAGATAAAAGTTATTAAAGAGTTACCTCCTCCCACTAACGTTAAGGAAGTGAGGGCTTTTATAGGAACGTGTGCGTTCTATAGGCGGTTTGTACCAGCCTTTTCAAGGATAGCAATACCTATTACGAATTTAACGGGAAAATACGCTAGATTTAAGTGGGATGATGAGTGTCAAAAAGCGTTTGAACTTTTAAAAGATAGCTTAACGGTAGTACCATTATTGACACATCCAGACCTGAATAAACAGCTAATACTATACACAGATGCTTCAGACAATGCAATAGGAGCATGTTTGGTTCAACCATATGAAGGAGAAGAATCTGGAACACCAGGGGTTAAAAATGAAAGACCAATCTATTTCTTGTCGCATAAACTCAGCAGAACTCAACGCAAATGGCCGATTATTGAGAAGGAAGCATATGCTATACACTACGCGCTGCAAAAATTAAATTATTACTTACATAACGCCAATTTCATTATTAGAACTGACCACATGCCATTAAAGTCGATATTAGAAGCACCAATACAAAATAGGAAAATACAAACGTGGGCATTGAATTTACAAGGGTACAATGCTAAGGTTGAATATGTGTCAGGGAAACATAATACGTGCGCCGATCTTTTGTCTAGAATCCCGTACCCACAGTCATCAGGAAACACGGAAGATGAAGTTGAACCAGAGGTAGACGATCGAAACTGGCAAGTAAATATATTAGATTCTGCCATAATAAATAGGGAAGAATTTGAGAGTTTACCATCGGAGCAAGAGTCGGAATCTAGAACAGAAGACCCACATTTAGAACAGTTTGATATGAAAACAGAACAAGAATTAGATCCAAAAGTAGTACAGATAAAAAAGAAATTGAAAGAAACAGGGGAAAATAGTTTTAAAAGAAAGTTTGTAGAGTTACAAGAAGACAATCAATTATATTATATCAGTGAAAAAGGTGAAGGAGTAAGAAAATATATTCCGAAACATTTAGAACAAGAAGTCTTAAAGGCATACCACGATAATAATGGTCATTTTGGACGAGATAAGTTAGTGAAGGCTATTAGCAGTAAATATTATTGGCCGAATTTATTCAAAAGCGTATATGAATATGTTGAAGCATGTGAAAAGTGTAGGTTAAGAAACATGAAGATAATTAAATGTCCTTTACAAGATACCGATATTCCTCAATTTCCAATGCAGAAAGTAAGTTTGGATATTTCAGGTCCTCATCCAAAAACATTATCGGGAAATGTATACCTACTACATATAGTTGATTCATATAGTCTTTGGCCAGAAGTGTATCCAATTCCAGACAAGAGTGCTGATTCAGTTATAAATATGCTTTTACAAGAATTTATACCAAGGTTTGGGTGTCCACAAATAATACTTACAGACAATGGGAAAGAGTTTGTAAATAAAAAGTTTGAGAAATTGGTAAAAGATTGGAATATAAAACACATTAGGACTTCATATTACAGACCAACTTCTAATGCTAAAAATGAGAGACAACACAGAACACTATACAATATTCTAGCGAAAAATGTAGAAGAACACGATATGGATTGGGATCTTTATTTGGGGATAGCATTAGCGGCGATACGTACACACGAAAATGAAGGAACAGGTTTCTCACCATTTTACTTAGTACATGGAAGAGAACCAATATTGCCAATTGATAATTTATTAAAACCTAGGAGAAAATATCTGGGGGAAGATTTTCAAGAAACAAGGTTGCAAGAGATGCATAAAGCACATGTACGTTTAAGAAATAATATAATTAAGGCTAGAGAAATAGACAGAAGAAATACGCAAATAAAAATGCACACTTACAAGAGTTTAACGTAGGTGATAGGGTATATTATAAAAAACATAGAAAAAACTCTAAGTTTGATGCTCATTGGGTCCCGGGATACTATATTTTAGAAAAAAAAAGGTCCAGTGTCGTATACTATTAAGAATCAAATTTCAGGGCATGTTGCACGTTCACATGTAGAACACTTAAGGCGGGATAATGAAGAAAGGGATGCAGAGAATAATAATAATAATTATTGTTCCGAAGAAATATTGTCAGGTGGACAGATTGTCAGACAATCGGTATATCCAATACCTATAGAGAATGGAAAACAAGTAACAACAGCATCTACTATAGCTGAACAAGAAGAAACGGTACCAAAAACAGTCATGACAGAGGAAAATAACGTGTATGACGATTATATTAGTGAAGAGTCAGTTACCGAAAATATTGAACCTCCGTTTATGAATACAAGACAGGCAGTAAAAAGAAAGTTGGATAGACAGAAAGAAAAAGAAATTAAGAGGCAAAGGAAACTTAGAGAGAATTCTTCGAGTGAGGAAGAGATGCCACTATTTGAAAATTTGTTGAGACGGCAAGACAGAAAAATTAGATTGGATGTAGAAAGGAAGAGATTAGCGGTTGCTAGTAATGGATATACAGATGGGGAACAAGAGATGGATGAAAAGTCAGAAACTGATGAAGAAGCAGATATGAAAGAAGATAGCTCTCCTCGAGAGGATAGCGACATTGATGTAGATATTGCAATTATAGAAAAAAATTTGAGGTTATTAAAGAAATGGAGAAGTGATAGATGAATAGAGTGATACAAGGTTCTGCAGATGGCAGATAGAAGAAGAAGTTGGACACGATATTTTTGTGTTTACAAAGGTACTTGATGGAGTTTTTCTAAAGCGGAAAATTATTATTGGGTACTCAGAATATGGTCTTGAAATTTGTATGTATACATTGATTAATGTGGGGGGATAAATATGATGAGGGGATTGAAATGCTTTGCTCAATTGTTGGGACTTCAATTGTGTTTTATGAAATGTGAAAAATAAGTTAACTTAGATGGTTATTTTTACGATGTTTTGGGTTGATTGAGTTACCTTAAGGGTGTTTAAAATGATTATTACTTTGAAGTTCAGTTAGAAGATGAATTAAAGTAGTGGTTAGTGAAGTGACTCTATATGTAGTAATGGAGGGGTATGTTGTTATTACATGTGGGGTATGCAATGTATATACAAGGTTTATAATAGGAGCTGGGTTGAACAGCGTTTAATGGGAGAATATGGGGGGAATGCCAGGTTGAATTTTGGCATTTAAATAACTGCATATTGGAAGAAGAAGACTGTACTTAACAGTATAATAATAGTTAGGAAGTTTTTTGTTGTTGAAGGAATGGTAAACGGGAAATTGATGATCTGAATAATACAAAGGCTAGCAGTTTTGGATTAACATATTTTTTTGATAATAACAATTATTATTGACGGAAACTGAAGATAAATTTTGAAACTTTATGTTTTGATAAAGTTTTGAGAATGTATGGGAAGAGAAAGGTGATTACTTTTACTTTCTTACTTTTTCCTTACTTTTATTAATTTCAGGTGCGCACCTACACAATTCTAAACTAGCTATTTTTTTTCTGTCTATCCTAGAATACTGAGAGTGTGAGAATGTGAATAAGGGGGGAAATAAAGGATAAGGGGGGAATATCTTCAGTTTTGTCAATCATAATTTAGATGGACATTTTAAAGTTAAAAGCGGTTCGCTTATGGAGACTTTTGTATTGTGGGGAATTTTATGGAGAGTTTTGTAGAAAGTGCTTATATTTTGTAGAGAGTTTCGATATTATTGTCTCTAGTTAGCAATTGGCTATGAGGAGATAGGAGAATTGACTTAGGAAATATATGGAATTGTAGTTATTGTAGAATAGAGATGTAAAGTTAACTAATTAAAAGTTGGGGTTGAGATTTTTTCAAGGAAAAATTCTCTTTGAAGGAGGGGAGGTATTGTAACAGTGAGGAATTAGGTTAGGAGTAAAGAGTTAAGGAATGCTGCGCATTCCTTGACTAGGGGGAAAACCATAGTGAACGTGTGTGCACGAATGAAGAAGGGTATCTAGGTAAAACACACACGTCACTTGGGGCCAGCGAGAAGAGATGTCAACACCAAGAGGAGAGTCTCCATCATGTGTGCAGAGATAGAACGATTCAGATAATAAAGTATCTTTCTAACAACGCGAAGACTTGTGTGCTGTACGATCACTATTATAACCTGTATGTAGCACTGTGACAGTTCTCGCATGCTGCGTTACCCCACGTGGAAAAAAGGCATTACGAAGAAAGTCGTTTAAAACCTAGACCAGGAAGCCCCGCAGCAGTTGAAGCGAGTACGGAAAAACCTGTGGCAGCAACTTTAAGGAATTTAGAACACGTTGTATAGAGGCTTCTGAATACAAGAATCATTGATGACATCGTAAACCAGTCGTTCTCAACCGGTGGGGAATTCCCCCCCCCCCCCCCCCGCCTCAGAAAGAATTTTGGGGTTTCCAGGGGGGGGGGGGGGGGGAGAAAGAAGATTATTTCAAGATCGCCTTAATACAAACTTGATAATGTTTTTCCCTTCATACTTTACGGTTCTCTACGTCTCACCCTTCTACAATTCATTTTATAAAGTAAGTAGACCCACAAATCACGTTTTATGTGGGCGTCTAGACTTGTTTTAGTATGTGCTTCCATTATTACGTATACTGTGTAGGGGCGGGAGGGGGGAATTTCTAGGTAGGAAATAGGAAAAAGGGGGGAGGGGGAGGGAATGACGTTCTGAAAATATGGTGAAGGGGTGCACGGACCACATTTTTAGGTAGGAAATACGAAAGGGGGGGGGGGGGATTACGTTCTGAAAATATGGTGAAGGCGGGCACGGGTCAAAAAAGGTTGAGAACCACTGTCGTAAACATTAATAAAATAGAAGTAAGGAAAGCGGTTTTTTTTTTTTTTTTTTTTGTAACAGAGCACCTAAAACCTTTTAATTATCTTTAAGCAGTTTTCTGTCATGGGTCTGATATGTGATAGGGACAACACATCCGGTAGGTCTGGGAGCTCGGAGGAAGGGGTTTCAATTCCGTCTTGCCTCTCTCAGATAGGACCAACACGTCATTGGACGATGTTGCATCTCCTTTGCATGATGTCGCAATCAACCCCAGGTTGACGTGAGAGGCATTTGTACGTTCAGTAGTTGGCCATTACCCGAGCTGGGATTGAGGAGCAGTGAGCGCGTTTCAGAATTCCCTGATATACCGAGTAGACAGGTCGAAATCAGCTGCAGGCGTCTTGGAAGCAGACCACATTGCGTTGATGTCGATGATACGAGGCGTCAGTTGTTCAAATACCAATGGTATCACATCATCTTCGTGTGCTGTGCCGATAAGCGTGGACGGTCATGTTTCGCCATTTCACTCGATCACTAGAGTCGTGGATCAGCTCTTTGTTCTTGTCTCGACCATGCCACATGGCAAAGCCATCCAGGTATATACTTCTCTGCCTTCCCGCTGTTCTTTTCCCTTCAATCTTGCAGGTTGTCACCAAAAACTCTTATAACGTGTCCAAAAATATTGACAGTCTACGTCTAATTTCTTTAATCAATTTACGGTTTTCAATTATTTATTTTAGGACTTGTTCGTTGGTTTATCTGTCGGTGCATAGTATTCTTTCCATTTTCCTCAGAAACCACATTTCCATAGCCGTCAGATGTTTTTCAGCTTGTCTGTTCATTGTCCACGCTTCACATCCATACAAAAGAACAGGTTCTATGTAGCACCTCAACACTCTTTTTCTCATAGCAATTAAAATCATGTGTATTGGTCGATATGTTTTCCATCTTGCAAAAGGCTGTCTTCACCATAGCGATTCTTGTTCTAATCTCTTCAAGGCATCTCCCATCAGATGTTATAACTGTTCGGAGATAGCTGTACTGATTCACTTGTTTAGGAATATTCCAATTTGCTAGTATATTACATTGTGGCACATTAAGTTAGTTCCGTTTACAGGACGTAGCATTCAACCACAGCATGATTTGGCTGTTTGTGTTTTCTTTTCGTTCAGTAGTTTACCATTGCTTTCTGAACGACCGGCACCCATATCATTTCATTATTTTTTTTAAAAACCAACGCAAATTGCCAAATCGCAGCTGTTTCGAACGCTGTATGCGAGATTATGAACTGCGTCCGTAACAATTGTCTAGCAAATAAGAAACAGCCCATAAATGCGTTTTAGTTGACCATTGTTTCTGAACGTTAAATCAACCTGTTAAGTATCACTGACCAGCGTAAGGAATGATCCCACTACCCTATATTCAAGTTTATTTCAAGTGCATTAAACCCTGCAGCCACGCCGACTTCTAATTTAGCAACGGAAGGATAAGGACTTAACTACGTTAACTGATTCAATGTCGAAGGATAGTATATCGCCACATGTGACCTCCCATTTTGACAGAAGGGAGTAGATGCATAAGGGGGGGGGGGGGGGGGTACTGGCCGTAGTCGAGGGGGTAGCACAAGCTGGTAGCGGCGGGGAGCCATAACAATACCCCCAAGGACCACGACGAACCCCGGGGCTCAGCCCCCCAGGGCCCCGGGGCGCACACACGCACGCACACGCGCACGTGCACACACTTACACGCACACACGCACACACACGCACGCGCACACGAACGCACGCACGCGCACGCACTGTGACCACCCAGTGCCCAGTGTGAGCACCATCTCAAGCTTTATACTTCCGCATTCCAAAGTCACAAACTTGTGTAGCTAGCTTTACAACGCCACTGAAAGAAAATCATGTTTCATGCTCTAAAATAACGCACGCGTGTTGACAGAGGAAAAACAATGCACTGTTTATTCAGAGAAAACCACTTGTGCAGCTTTACATAACAGAATTACAACACATACAGGACGTTGCGGCGATTAGCCTACTTCAGCAAAAACAAACGCAACATAAAGTCCAAGAGATCTCCTGTAACTACATTCACACATGACACAAGACGAGAAGAATGAAGAAAGCAATGGAAAAAATTTTCATACTTACCTCAGAATTTTACATTGTTTACATTTTACTGCTCTGAGGAGTATATCAACTTTATTACTTCCGCACATTACTGAAATTCAGTGTCGGATCGTTCGGTGGAATTGGGGGGGGGGGGGGGGGGTTCCAAATTGTCCTGATCATGTATACAAGTTATTTCGACCCTATAGCTTTTATTAATTCTGCGCACGCCTCGTCTCTTCCTTTCAGAATGAGAGATTTGTTTGTCTCTTCGTCCAGATCTGCCGGTGCCTTGCTCCGAATATCTGTTTTCAACTGGTGACATTTCTTTTCTTCAGCTGTAATTATTTTATACTCCACATCTGTAATTCTCCCATCATCCAGAGCCTTTGAAACAAGGTCAGATATACTGGAAAGCTTAGCCGCCGCCAGAGTGCAAATTTCATCATGCTTCTTAGCTTTTGATGTTAGTTTGCGGGACGCTAGCTTGCTCCCAGCGGACATGATTCCACACGCTAGGGCAGCCATCTCGAGCCCAACAACTACAGGGGCGGCGATAATGGTGGTGAGAAGCCCAACACCCCCCCCCCCACCCCCCACCCCAATACCAAGGCTAGCCGCCAGCATTACGCTGTCCACAGCGTCTAATGCATTAACGGCACGCCAATATTTTTTTATACAGTGCAGCCCGTTTGTCCCTTTCACCTTCCAGAGATTTCCAAAGACGGGTAATCTCTTGATGCGATAGGTACCGCGGTCACTAGTATCAAATGACGGATAGAGCGAGATTATTCTTTGCGCGTCAAACGTATTCTTACTTATTCAACTGAGATATTAAATGTTCAATGCGAACGGTGCTAACAGGCCCTGTAGTGAACAAATGCCGGACAAAAGCAGTAACGGTATTAAAGATGATTCCATCCACCGTAACCTCACCGAGCTCTACTATAATGTCCGTCTCTGTTGCCCGGGCCACACACGTCCCGTTGGCCGCGGAAATGATTACGAGAGCAATATGCCTGGGGGGTCATTGACGCACTCCATTTAAGAGAGACCCCAGGAAGGACTGGGACAACCTCAGTCTGCGCCGCAGCCCCAATAGCTAACTCTAGATAGTTGGTTGACGCCTTAGGAGGCTTACCTAGCATATCAAGGTCGGCTTTACACTTTGTGGTGGCCTTCAAGCAATATTTAATCCCCTGGGCTTTAGACTCAGTCACCGCTACGGCAAAGAAGAGAGGCTTGGAGCACTGCATTTTCAGAAACGATTGGTAGGTCACAACATGAGACTTGTTGTGGCGTATGACCGTCTTGCAGGCCTGATAACTCACAAACGCCTTGCCCATGTCGGTTAGCTTGAAAAGAATCCCATTGGGCTCGAGGTGAGTATATCCGGTGCGAAGCTCAAGCTGCAGATCCCAGTCATCATCGTCGGGAAGGTCTATAGCGGCACGAACATAGACCCCCTGAGGAGTGAGCTGGAGCCCATATATCTTGTAATAATGACCCGGCTCCCGCCACCCAATAGTTTCCGCCAAATCAGCAAAGGTTAGCGTAGAGCATTGTCACAGCACTCCCTGGGGTGAGGGGAACCTGCTATCACACTGTAACAACGGGATACCTTTAGCCCTGGGACATAGGTGACCTCAGTCCACAAAACCCCTTCGGCCCTTGGAACCCTATCTCCCTCACTCTCAACCAAGGGACGTTACCCCTTTCAAACCTCGTCCTGAACTCATGACACAACTCTGGCAGCTAACTATGTTAACAATATGGTGTATTATACAAGATGAATGAGAATGATAATGATGATTCCGAGCTAGGCCTCGCAGTATCTATGAGAGATAAGACGTGGCAAGGATCGAGTAGCCTCCCGGAGAAAGTGTCATCATCGTCAGGGCCTCAAGTCTCATACTATCGGGTAAGTCGGACACGCTCACCAAGTATCTCCGGCCTCCCTCCAGGTATAGGGTTCTCCACTTGGACAGGATGGCTTGCGAGTCGACTCACTGGGACTTGGGACCTCAGGTGGATGACGTCACTGAAGTCTAGACCACCCTGGTGTAGGGATAAATACTGTCTCTCGGGTGGCTGAGGAACTAGGACACTCCTCTGGAAAAATGTCTTGAAGTGTAAATGACTCTGCTGGTCGAGCGAGATGTGAATCTTCCACTCAACGGTTGTAACAGTCACAACAGTCTATGCGACCAGCGTCGATCATCTGACTCATAGCGCAGATATCACAGCATAGAAACATCCCTTGCTGAAATGTGGCACGGTAGATAAAGTTCCGCAGACAACAGTCTTTCCACAATATCATGCACCACATGGTACCAGGCACTTGGTAGCGAAGACATCATATCTAGCTGGTATATGAAGGCAGTCAGTCAGGCTCACAAATGGGACACTCACAACATCAAGCTACTTGCCTGGATAAGTAACTAATAAGGCAATAGGGTGCTGTCATGGCGAATAACCTGGGATATCAGATGTGGCGTAGGTGATGCATTAGCTGGAACCCATACTGAGACGTACTCTCGATTGTAAGTACTGCTCGCTGAGGTGATGGACTTCCAAGCTGTTCACACCGCCTCTCGCCGTAGTCCGGATCACTGGACTCGTCCCCAGATCATCGCTCTGCTCTCAACAAGATAGAACCTGTGGAGGATAACACTTAGTGAGAGCACCATGAATCAGACTCACCGACAGCAGATACACTTAGTCCCTCTTACTCAGACGTGTGGACCCTTCCCATAAGGGCCGCACTCCTTCACTGGCTGCTCGAACGGTCGAGGACAGACTGGATCTAGAACCAAATGGCAGCTGTCCACCTACGTCCTCTTTCTCAGACGAACGTAGGGCTGGGCCAAGGTTGGTGTCTGAGATATGAGTCTCTGCTGAAACATAGCTAGACAACACATACGGTTAGTGAGTTAGTTGTACTTATAGATGGAAGGGCCCTGAAGGAGGGCCGATGGCAGTACTTCCTCAACCCCCTTCCTGTTATCCGCCAAAGCTGATGTCGTACCATGCCGTAGGCACAATCCAGTAAATCCAAATAAATATACAGGGTGATCCTCCTGTAGTAGAAATCCACACCCCGTTTCCCCCTCCCTGGTCCCAGGTCGGGGCATTTAGAACGGTGTCATGTTCAAGAAGAACATGTCTGTCGCAACGGTCCTTTCCCCCATTATCAACCTCTCAGGAATCCACTATATATTAAGCTGGTATTCCATTGAGGGCAACTAATTAAAAGACAGATGTGAGGAAAGCCAAGAAGAAGCCAGTGGTCGCCCCACCATGTGACCTCAGTTCGACTCCCGGTACGACCTTGAAATGACCTCGGAGGTTTCGGCCGACCGGTGCATTCGATTCGTCTCACTCGCCCGAGTTCATCGATATATCACTCGATATATCCGAAGCGACTCCTTAATCTACTTCCGGTAGCGCTGTGAGTAACGGTTCGGCCACGCCGGCCACGCCGACGCTCGAGGTTATAAAGTTGGCCATGTGTGAACTCAAATTACAGGTCTCGCTTCCCTGAAGCCGATTTTCCCAATCTACAGGGTCTGTAAATAAGCCGCGCTCTGCTACCCTACGAAATAGCTTAGCAATACTATGCTGGTAAACACGCGTTTGCCACAGGCTTAATTTACAGTCGGAAAACGCAACCTTACCAATGTTCACACGTGACCTCCTTCCTCGCGCCGGTCACGCGTTAACGAAATCTCATAATTCGAATCACCGACACCGCACTAGTTAAGGAAAAAGGTTGTACACATACCTTCACACAAACAGCACGACAGTGGATACGAGAAGCGTTGTCACTGCAACTGGACATGATGTCAAAGGTCTTCAAACCTCATCAAAACACGGCGTCCCGCTTTCTATCACTTAGCACTGGGCCAAAATGTCGACTGCCTGCCAGCAACCTTCGTCTCCAACTGATCCTTTGTTCCGGGACAATCGACTGCGCTTGCGTCGGACATGCGCAGTCCGTAATTTCCGAAAACCTGTTCCGCCACCCACGTACTGGAATATTCTTAAAGGGCGAGCAACGGCTCTGGTCGGGTTGTGTTAAATTACTGGTTCTTTCCCTTTGAACAGTAATTTTCTTCACCCGACCGCCCGATGTCTCAAGGAACATTTCCCGGCAAGGACATGCTGCGTACAACAACCACAGGTCTAGGGAAACATTCCGAGGCGGACCGACTGAGTTCCGTGACAAGCATGTTGTTGGGCGATGCCTTCCTGGACCTTCTGAATCAGCCATTGTGTTGTCTGATGTGGAGTACGCAAGTTTGATATGCCAGCGGTAAGTCGTCACCCTTTTTATCTCGGACCGAAAGTCTAATATCGCTTAGAGTTGCAGTCTCCAACTTCTTATAATATGGGACAGAGAAAATCTCGTGTTTCCCGTGATTACATTCCACATTTTAACGGACACAGCCCGAAGGAGTGTAGAGGGATGCGAATCATGCCGGTTCTCATATGACGACAGCCCCTCGAGATGAATGTACAACTCCTTATATATGATAAGGTTAGGAAACGTCTGCGCGGTAAATACTGCAGCGTTTGGATCCTGGCCGAAGACGTGTAGGAACCCAAGAGCCCTGCCCAGTCCTCCACGGCGAAAGAAAAAGCCCAACTTACCAACGCTAAGACTTACGAGACCTGTTGCAGGGTTTAGCGTCAGAGAAAACTTCAGAGGCTCAAAGATCTGTGTGGTGAGGGTGCACACATCATAATATCCCTCGGGGATAGTAGCCTCCTAGTTTTGAAAGGCGACCCATTTATTGTCCAGCTACTTGGAAATATTTGTCCACGCCGGATAGAACAATAATTCCAAAATAGCCACCTCAAGGTCACCATCGCGATTGTCTAGGACCGGGTTGAGGGGGATGGGTTCCCCATGCTGAATATTGCTAACGTGATGTACATATTAGCACGTCTAATAATAATGGCCACTTTCGAGTTCAATAAAGATGGTAAATACCCGACAGAGCAGCCCTGTCTGATGTGGAGCACACAGCTTAGATATGCCAGTGGCACGTCGTCACCCTTTTCATCTCGGACCCATTAACGCTAGCATAAGTCGGCATGTGCCATCATATTCTGAGGAACTGTCACTGTTAGATCACTGTTAGATTTCTTTTTATATTATGACCGTCTTCTAAATAATTAACTGACTACTGCACATGGTTAGTTTTAGAATCTTTCACAAAGTCCTTTACATCACAATAACTATAATATAAAATTGTTTAAAACGGTAATTTTATTAACATATATGAGGTCCAGAACCAGAAGGTATTGTCACTTCGAATTTCGAATCACAACAATCATTTGGAATCTCATGCCATGCGTGTTTTCAAGTGTTAATCTTGTTGGCCATGCGTTTTTTTGCACACGGGCGGAAGGGAAATCTTTCGTTTTAAAGTTTAATTCAATGGGACACTAAAAATTGTGAACTAAAACGGAGAAATGGATCAATTAAAGCTTTATATATACGGTACCGAAAGGTCGGTTTTTGGGCGTCAAATTCGTGTTATAGAACCGATAGGTTGGTCTTTGGCAGGCAATCAGTTAATAATGATGACAATAATGATAATGACAAGAAGAAACATACTAAGGGTAATACAGCAATTATAATAACAGCAATGATAATAATAGTTTTGAAAATGATAACATTTTTTAAACATGTGATTATCAGTTATCAGTTGTGGTATCTTCATTGCACTCCGGACAGGTCCATAGGTGCTCAGATCCTCCCCCAGCATATGCATCAGCGTCCGGTGGCTAATAGTGCCAGTTCTGTATTGGTTGACGAATCACTTCGTTTTCCCAATGCACCTCTCGCGCTAGGCCGTGCCGATTCTTACTCCCAAGTCTTTCATCCTGGACAGCAATGTGGATTCACTGACGTCAAAGTCCTCTGTTCTCGCCATATCTTTAAGGGCGTTAATAACATCGGCACGATCCATGGGCTGGCCGTCTACAGGGGGTGCAGAGCCAGCCAGTTTATCAGCTCGTTCATTTCCCTCGACTCCCGCATGTCCCGGGACGAAGATGAAGGTGACTTTACGGACAATAGACTTCCGCAGCGACTCAGTCCACTGTCTGCGTACAGCTCCAGCTTCGACCTTCTGAATCATGCTCATTGAGTCACTTAGTACACACACGTTGGTATAATGCTGTGATTCCAGCCTTATGAAAGCCTGTGTAACTGCCATCACCTCAATCGTCATGCTACTCGTGGTCATAGAGTGGGCACCACTGGATTCTTGGACGGTTCGGCCCGCTGAACGGGCTGTAAATGCCCACGCACTTCTCTGCTGCTTTACAACAGATCCATCTGTATAGATGAGCACTTCGGGGCTATCTGAGTGTTCATAGATGAGCGTGTTGACCTCTGCATTGACATCGGTGGGGTTCTGCTCTCTGCACCGTCTGTCGAGTGTGATAATGCAGGTGAAAATGCACTTAAAAGCCGGATGCACAGGCACCCATTCCTTGCCGGGGTTGATACTGGTAAGACTGCAGACCTGTCTGACGACATCTTCCGCCCGACCCATCCATGATTTGCCTCTCTTTAGCCTGTTACCCTTTTCTCTGAATATAGCATCATGCAGAGGGTGATGCTCACCTGCACTTATTTTTAAGTATGCACGAGCTCTCCAGATCTTGATCCTGTGTTCCATTGTCAGGAATTCAAGGAGATATCTCATTGTTACACAGCTGGTGTCTCTTGTGCAGCCCAAAATGATGCGCATGGCTTCGTTTTGTACCTTTTCAAGTCTTCCAATCTGTATAGGGCTGACAGTGAGGATGGCCAGAGCATACTCGATGCGTGAAAGCACCAGTCCTTGGAACAGAAGTATTAGCGGTCTTTGCTAGATATGTAACAGAGCAGGAACTCAACAAGACTGGTTGATTTAATATAGACAAAGTTTAATTCATTCTGATGACAAGTCAGCCTCTTCTCCTCTCAAAGGCTTGATTTTCACTCCCCTTGCCAACCCAATACGTCACGATTGAGCATCTCTCGCCGCTTTCAGTCTCAATGCTCAATCGTGCTGTATCTGTTTCCCACTAGATCCTAATAATACCCCAGTACTCGATTACTGTTACACCTCCCCATGTTTATTAAAGACTTTTCCTTATAAAGGAAAAATCTTTACTCCTAATCCCCTTACTCTATTCCCTCTTTTTCTTTACTTCTCGCAGTTCCTCTAATCTTCCCCAAACCAACTCCATCTTAAGTAAATATTCTATTTCTTTAACTCTTTCCCCTGCTATATATCAACCCACTTCTTCTTCGTTTCTGGCCCTTCAAACAAACATAACATATTTACATATAACCTTTAAATCTCAACTTTATACAACATATCATAACATCATAACACGTCTTCTTAAATACTCCTTCTTTTCTTCATAAGCCATCTGCTTAAAATTTCAAACGCTAACACCAACTCCTTACTTTTATCACCAACGCTACTAATCCCCCACTTTCAACTAACCTGAAATTACTTTCACACGATAGGAAGACAAAGAATCGGTGGCCACCGGTATTTAAAAGAAGCAGTAGAACTCTTCCACACAAAGACCACACTCAGCTACATCACACACCCCCTTTACCAAACCATACTCCTTTACCCTCCTATGTCATTTGAGACTTTATGTAATAAAGTCTAAAACCACACTCACCTAAATCACACACCTTTACCACTCATTATGGTAAACGTTTACGCTGCTATCTACAGCATCAAAAACATTATTCACATCCAATTGTCCAGACACTACTACTTTTATGTCTCTGAACCTTACTTCAACCTCTCATTGTAATGTCAACCACAAAACAATATCTCGAGGACACAATGTAAAAAAATCTATTTTCCTTTAAGACCTCTTCCAACATTATACACATCACCTCACATAACTAATCTTCTCCTATACCTCACTCAGAATCTCTCTCGCCAAAAATTTTAGCGACCCCTTACTGTCCATTTATTATGGGCAATCCATTAAAACCTCCACTTATGCCGTCATCAACAGCAACATACTACTCCAACTCCTGTCTGTGACTGCTTGCAATCAACTTTATCTCAGTCCATATAATACGGACCCTCTAAAAACCCCATGTCATTATGTCTCCACTATGTTCATTTCTCATTAACACACTTACACCCCTTTATTATTGTACTGTTATCCACAGTGTCTATTCAAACATGGATCCAATTCATGTTTACTCTTCGTCTGGGGTAATTTTCTTATTCTTCTATAACCCAGCAATCTCGTGTATATCATGGCTCTTCTGACCCCATGGAAACTATGTTCAAAACTTTCCCCTCATTTACTCTACTGCTGTATTCATTAATCTTTTCTTCTCCCATGTGGCTTCCAATCCCATATTTTTCTAATTAATGCTGACTTTCCCATAACCATTTTACTTGTGTAGTAACCCCGTCTACACTTCATAGCCATATTAACCTCTCTACGCTGATTATCACAGCAACCAAATACCCATGAACTTCTTCTTCACAAAGAGAATGTGTCTCTCTATTAGCTCTCAGTAGCTCTTTTCTGAACGAAGGGTCCTAATTAAAGCCCCCTGTATTGTCTTTATTCTAGACAAAAACCCTGTAAATTAAACATAACTTAATTAACTACTATTTAACACACAAAACAGCGAAATAAAATCACAACAGAACATCATATCCCCCCCCCCCCAAATTTTTATAACAATCATTTATGTTTCCCCTCAACTCAACTAATGGTGATGATGATACAACATACATCCTATTCTATTGTTACCTAATACTACTGGTCTCTTTTACGGACCAGTAGTTTATACACAAAATTCTAAGAACACAATAACCCTATTCTAAAATAATAACAATCATTTTACGGGACCAAATCAAGCAAAAAAAAACATTATACATGAGGCAATAAAACAATTGTCTTCTCGCTAAAGAGAAGGTTTTCAAAAAAAATACAACTCCCTTTAAAATTAACTACGTACCGTAGCCCATCAAGCTTGGCCTCCCATACGACTTAACGTAACACATATCTATTTATACAAATCATTCCAGTATTTTTATGACCGAGAAAACAAAACACTTCACTGCTACGTATGTATATCTGTTAACTACAGACTAACTTCTTTAATTTAGAACAATATTTGTTCTCCCCACACACAAAAAAAAACAGTAATCAACAATGACCGTACTATCATTGATTCTCTCCCCTCACAATTTTCTATTTTTTACAAAACTAACTTCTACACATCACAAATACCTTAAGCAAGCTCTGTGAACTACAGGTCACTCACTTAATCTATTACTAATGTGGCGATTATTTCAATGTCACCTCAATGTACCAGCCATCATCTACTTATCAATTAACTTGTGGCTCGGCACACCAATTGTTTCCCTTGGATTTATACCAAACATCACTACCACTTCTTAATCATTACTGTTAACTACAGTATCTCCACTCTCCTACGTCCAACAAAACTTTGTCTATTTATTATAGACCTCTCACCAACACATCTACTTGCTGTACCAAGCACTAATTCCAATTTTAAGTTTCCCGTCTATCCGACGCAATTACTTAACATATCCTTACTTTCTAACATCTCACCACGACTACTCTAGGATATCCTCCAGTCTTTCCTAGCACTCTTGTATCGTGACGATAACAAACCGGTCACCCTCCTCGGAACACGTTCTCCAACATTCATTTTACTAACTTTGTTTACCTCCACATCTTTCACTCTTATTTATCGGAATTCTTTCAGAACTGCAACCCACGCCACTTATAACTGACAGCAGACCTCTCTTTTCTCGTTCCTGTTAAGAAAACTAAACATGTTTTATGAAACATCATTCAGAATGTTAACTCCGTTTTCGTCATACAACTTCCATTATTTCCTTCCAACGTCAGATATTCTACGAAAAGACATCACAATTCTCCAATCATTTTCTTTCTATCTCTCGATTTTCGCATACTCTGTGTTCCACGGTTTATCAACGTCACTTATCAACCACTCTTCTCATATTCACACGGACAATGACACACAACCTCGCTCTCATCTCACGCCTACTCTCGCATCGCGACAACCTAACGTCTCCATACTATTACTACAAAAAACACTTCAGACGCCACCTCAACATTCCAGCAATCATTCACCACAATCTACACGTATTGATCTCCTCTACACACATTGACACAAGACATATCAACGCCACTCTTACATTTAATCTATGTACTTCACTTAGGCGAGGTTATCACACCTCTCTCCTACTTCCTTCATCATGACGAACACCTGTCTGAGTACAGTTATACTCACGTACGAACAACGCCAACCAGACGAATTATTCCAGAGGACTTTCACAATTTACTACTTCCTTATTTCTACTTTACTCAATCATTCACTCCCATACAAAGGTCAGACCCTATACATTTCCTCTCGCAACTTATATCGCTTTCACAGCACTATCAACTATCTCTCAAAACAAATCTCATTTCGTATTCTATATTTCTCCACACAACAACTTTCTCAGACTTAATCAACTCTTCTTTCTCCACAAGTACGACGTAACTCGTATTCTTCAAGCATCAACTTCTACAGTCTTTTACTCTTAATATTCTTCGCGTTCAACTGACTATTTTACTCACAGGATACTTAATTCTTCCTCAATCTATTTCTCCTCACCAGACATTCCCGGTTCACCTGTCATACAATACCATTCTTTCTTCTCAAACCAGCAAGCGAAACTATCTCAGACATCACGTCATAGCTCTGAGTCGAAGCATTTCTAGTACGAACATTCATACCTAGTTTTTCTCTCACCCTCTACTAATTCTGTGCACACCATTTATACATCACTCAACGTGACTAACTCTCTGTACCTATCCCTTTCGGACAAACTTATTTTATCTAGTTTACTCTCCCTACACCGGAATCAAAAACCAGATATCTTGTATTTCGTATCCACGTAAAATATCAACAACACCATCGCCTACCCTGTACCATGCGATGCTACACCAAACAAAATTCATCTGCCTATTTTAGACAGCTCATATATCTATATGCTCAAATCGCAATTCTTCTTATAAGCCAAAACTATTCCATTTTCTTCCTCACCCAAGTAACTTTAACCGTTATAGAGTGTGTCCAAGTTAAATAATTCATTGTCTCTCAGTACATTAGTATGTCTTTCTCTTACTATGTCATCTTCACTATCTGTTGTCAACCTGTTAAAGTACTCAGGTCTTAATTCTCTGAGTTTTCTTATGTTATCTTCTGTTGTCGAGGAGTAAATTCCCGCCATCTGTCTATCACTATTCTTCTTCTTAAATGTTTTCTTCTTATTTCCTTTATTTGCGTCAGTCTGTTCACTGTTTTCTGTATACCTTATGTAACGTTTATACCTTCCCATCTCGTCTTCAGATGACACACTAATAATAGTTCCTTCATCAGACTCATTATAGTTTACTGCAAACACGTCGGCCCTATTCCCATAGTCGCCTTTAGAACGTCTGACTTTCTTTCTCTTTCTTGGTATTCGTCTCTTAGCCTTCCCTACTTTCTTATCATACAAACCAGTATCTAGTTCTACATAGTCACTAACCAAAACTCTGTCCGTCTGTCCCCCAGTAACTACTCCGTATGAGGGAACATCACGCTTCGATTCAGGATCTGCTCGTAGTGCAGCACTCTCATTCTCCGAATCATCAGTAATAATATCTGTTTCAGCATCACTATAATATTCGGCTGTAGGAATATCTTCTCCGTAACTTGAATTCTGACAGCTAATATTCCTACACCATTTGGGAATTAGTTTCCTGTCTATAGCTGAAGAACTTGACATGGCACTACCTCTATTTACAATCATACTATTCCTTTCTTTAATACTTTTCTTCATTGGCTTCCTTTCGTCCTTGGTTTTCGTATGTCTATCTTTCTTACCTTCAACTTTGTCTCCCTTAGTCAAATGAGTTGGTTTTGACTGAGTTTCTATTAAGTCAGTTTGACTTCCCTTTGTTATCTTGCTGACTGGTTGTACCTGAGTCTGCGTACTACTTTCTATCGTATTACCTGCCTGCGTCTGTGTCTCTCGGTTTCTTTTCTTTACTAATAACGTCGTCTTCTTTTCCTGTCCACTAGTCACATTCGCAACCATTTTAGGATTAGTCTGTATTTTATTTACAGGTTCAACTCTGTCTCTTACACCTGAGTTTAGATATTGTCTTTGTCTTTTTTCAAACCATTCGTCACGTTTTTTTCTAGCGCTTACAGTATAGGATGGCCAACTCCTAGAACAGTCTCTCTCATGCCCATTTCTGTATCTCTGATCATTATACCAGCTCCCAACCCTTAGTCATCTTTGGATTAACATAAATGCTTCTATACTGCCCTCTATTTTCATTAACTAGTGGCTGTCCTCGGCTATTCTTGTTGTTCCTTTTTATCTCATTACCTCTTACATTAGTTGTTTTACTCTGTAACCAGTGTACGAAACATTCTACCTCGCTGACTGCCACCTTTAACTCTCCTAACCATGCAGTCACGCGTCCTAAGTCTCTGCTCAGGTGCATTTTTACTCTTTATGCTATCTCAGCCTAAAAACAATATCTTCTTCTATATGCTTCTTAGTACCTGGAAAAAACAAACTTGTCTTGAGCTCAGCCGAAATAATTCTCTACTGTGCCGTGATGAATCTGCCATGCTGAAATATTCTTAAACAGAGCAAGAAACACAATTGCAATTTCCTAATTTAAGAAACACAATTCACTTGTTTCGTAAAACAGTTCAGTCAGTTACTATGTTTATGAATCACACAATTTACCCTGATTCTGTTTCCTGATCCAAGCACGTACTTTCCTCGACTCGCCGTCAGATTAAATTCGAACACCAGGAGTCTGCGTCAGCTGAAAATCAGTCGCGGAGTTCAGGTAGCAGAGTTCAGGTAGTCTGTCTCTTCCCCCAGGTAACTTCGTCACTTCTCTTGGGATGCCTGGATAAACTTCAACCCCTGGTTGGGTCCCGACCAGATTTCTAGCCTTTGATTTCACCCCGGGTGGGGTACATCATCGACGTTTTGAGAAGGACTCAGAAGTAACAAAGCCCAAAAGGATCAGGATCAGCCAACGGCCTAGTGATAGTTCTGACTGCTTCAAACAAAATATGGCCCAATCAACGGAAAAACGAGGTATTTATATGCTGTCCTGATATTTCATGATCACCTCCATTAATTTGACCTGATTACACGAACCTTGGAAGAGTTCTGATTGTAGGTGAGAAATTCTTACAGTCTTTAATTTAACCTTGAAACTTTAATTGGAGGCAAGGGGTCAATTTGAGGGAGCTATTTGAAATTTCTCGCTCACCTGCAAGAAAAAATGTTCAGACTGAATTGACCTTCTACGGAATCCTTGAATTCTTGTTCCGACCGACAAAATGTTCAGACTGAATTGACCTTCAACGGAATTCTTGAATTCTTGTTCCGACCGACAAAATGTTCAGACTGGATTGCTGGATTGCCAAACTCTTGCTCTCTCAAGACAGGATCACTCTGGGTCGGCTTTTCACAACGATCAGACAACCGGACTGCTGGACTGCCCCTTTTTCCAAAGTTCCGTGAAGTCTAGACAGCAAGTTTCAAATCGATCAGACACGATCAGAACGATGTATGGCAGCGGCTTTGGTGTCTCTTCGGAAGTGATAATTCTAGACAACGGCTATGGTAAGCCTCTTGAAAACGTTAAAATTCAGGCACCGGCCATGTTAAGCCTCTTGCGGTAAAAAACTGCAGAACGGCGGCTATGACAAGCCTCTTGATTTGTGAACTCTGAAAAGTGACGGTTATACTAAGCCTCTTGACGCTAATTTATTTGTTATCTCAAGTCTTGAAAAAGACTTACAGAGGACCACCCCTGGGCGGGCTTTTGGCCTCTGTATTCACAGATAACTGAAATTTACAATTTACTGGCCATCTTTTGAGTGCGCCTTATTACGTTCACTAGTTGTTCCACAACGTGCCGCAAGTGTTTCTGGTTACTTATAGAACTGGAGCATGGAACATCTTCTCCGCGATGTTATTCGGCATTACTTCGCGTTGTTTTTTTATATCAACCGGACTATATCAGGTTCTCATCCTGGTCACGGCAACATTTCGAGTTCTATAACAGAGCAGGAACTCAACAAGACTGGTTGATTTAATATAGACAAAGTTTAATTCATTCTGATGACAAGTCAGCTTCCTCTCAAGTCAAAGGCCGGATCTTAACTGCCCTTGCCAACCCAATACGTCACGATTGAGCATCTCTCACCGCTTTCAGTCTCAATGCTCAATCGTGCTGTATCTGTTTCCCACTAGATCCTAATAATACCCCAGTACTCCATTACTGTTACAGATATTGGCAGTCACCATGACTCTCATTGCTGACAAACCTAAAAACATGTGATTCCATTTGCTAAGATGATTATCTTAGGAATGGTGTTAACATAGCAATGCAGGTACACACAAATGCAAACTGCAGTTTTTAATAATAGTTGGAGTAAAAGTAGTTGGTTATTTTTTTTTGTGTCTCCTTGTTTTTTTTTTTTATGGTCTTAACTGTAAGGGTTCATTCATCCCCCCCCCCCCCCCTTTTTTTTTTTTTTTTTTTTGTAAAAAAATAAATAAATAAGCATTGTATAAACACACATGTTTACTATATCATTGGGTTGGTAATTCTTCTAAAGCTGAATCTGTGCGTGGGAAGAATTATTTAAAATATGAGGGTACTTCCCTGTCGCCTTACCAGGTTAAATGGACATTGCAATATCTATATTAACATTAGTTGCAATCTTTCAAGCGTTTTATATAATTGCACAATGTCTAGGAGCCACACTGAATATCTGCATGGGAACAGTTCCCAAAAAGATTAGAGCAAGACCATTCCGTGTTGCTAGACCACGCAAGAACAGCACAGGAAGAAAGAAAGTTAGAAATCCACCCCGTCTGCATCAAGCAGTAGCAAGAACAAGGATTTGTTTTTCTTTTTTTTTATTCGCATATCCCTCCACAGGACATCGCTGTCAACAGCAGCATCCCTCAGGTGTCTGTTGACCTCCTGGCAGGATTACACTCAGTAGTTTGCCATTGCTTTCTGAGCGGCCGGCTCAGTTATCCCGCAAGTCACCAGCGGGGGGCGAACCGCTCCCAGTTCTCGCACGCTACTGTTCTTGTACTGTCCATGGCCCCTTTTGTTTGGGGGACAAGAATAGGGGATTTAAAACTAGCAATTAGAGTCCATTGCCTGTCCCCAGGGATATAAATGGTTCAAAGCTGTGATAGTGTCTGGGAAGGAATTAACATCTGGCCACTACCGGCAACTTTAGCTTATTGGGTACTTAAAGGGCTCATTTAATTTGTTTATACATGGTGATGCATATTTTTCCCTTTTCAACCATATCATTACCATATAACATTTTAATACTTGAGATATATCGCCTTGGTTTAAAGGCTGCTACACGCGCGCACCCACACAAACACACACAATCATACGCTCATACACATGCGCGTGCAAATACATGCACCACACACACACACACACATCTGCATCCACACCCAGACGCATACATATGTTACTGCGAACGATCTATAAAAAAGGATGTATGTATTATGAGGGTCCGTTCTTTATACGTTCGTGAACGGTCCATCCGATTGAGATGAAATTTTCTACATGTTTTCTTTTCATTCCCGTGCAACCATCTGTTAGGATTTTTTTAGTGTAAATCAGCTATTCACTTAATAAAATTTAATATTATAATTACACGACTTAACATAAGAAAAATTATATAAAGGGACATAACTTTTAGTAGCATTGCTATATCTTAGGTTACGTCCCATGTCTATAGACAGACAGACAGACAGACAGACTGACAGACAGACAGACAGACAGACAGACAAATAGATAGATAGATAAATAGATAGATAGATAGATAGATAGATAGATAGATAGATAGATAGATAGATAGATAGATAGATAGATAGATAGATAGATAGATAGATAGATAGATAGATAGATAGATAGATAGATAGATAGATAGATAGATAGATAGATAGAGGGTAGGATAGACGGAGGGAGAGACGGATGTACGGACAGACAGACAGACAGACAGACAGACGGACAGACAGACAGACAGACAGACAGACAGACAGACAGACAGACAGACAGACAGACAGTCGGGAACGGGAGCTTATATGACTACTTATATGAATTAAATGAGATGCTCCCCACCAGGAGCTGGGCGAAGCCAGGCTGGGTCAGACAGACAGACAGACAGTCAGACAAACAAGCAGACAGACAGACAGACAAAAAGATAGATAGATAGATAGATAGATAGATAGATAGATAGATAGATAGATAGATAGATAGATAGATAGATAGATAGATAGATAGATAGATAGATAGATAGATTTCCGCCAGGGACTGGGTGAAGCCGGGCCGGGTCAGCTAGTCTTATATATAAAAGAGACTGTATGTATGTATGTATGTATGTATGTATGTATGTATGTATGTATGTATGTATGTATGTATGTATGTATGTATGTATGTATGTATGTATGTATGTATGTATGTATGTATGTATGTATGTATGTATGTATGTATGTGTGTGTGTGTGTGTGTGTATGTATGTATGTATGTATGTATGTATGTATGTATGTATGTATGTATTTATGTATGTCCTTTATGCTTTCGCGAACGGTCCATCTGATTAAGAAGAAATTTTCTACACATCTTCCTCTCATTCTCGCGCTGCCAACTGTCATATTTTTTGTGTAAAATCGGCTACTTACTTAATATTATTTAATATTTCATTTTTCATTATTATATCTATATAGCAAAGGGACTTAACTCTAGAAAAGTTATTTCAAGTAGCATAACTTTTAATAACATTGCTATATACCTTATAGTCATATTGTTGCATCGTTTTCAAAGATTTATAAACTCTTTGTCTATAGTTACTTACCGGCATATGAGTTATAATAAATAATGATATAATCTTTAAGGCATTTTCAAAACTTTCATAAAAATAATGCATAATGCATAACATTGTAACTCATCTTTTTATACTAAAGAAGTTATCTACAGTCATGCAGGTGATTAAAAACAATTTTCATTAAACATAATGGATGGTGTGTTGAAGGACATTCTTTTAAGTTACTTTTTGTTGTTGTATGAATTTAATGAGATGCTCCCCGCCAGATAGATAGACAGACCCACCTTTTCGCTGCAGTTATCTACAGGCATATGCGTTATAATCCTCCTCCTCCTCCTCACCACTCCTCCTTCTCCTACCCTCTTCCTCTTCCCCTCCCCTCCTCCCTCTCCCTCTTCCATCCTCCTCCTTCTCTTCCTCCTCCTCCTCCCTCTTCCTCCTCCTTCCTCCTCCTCCTTCCTCCTCCTCCCTCTTCCTCCTCCTCCTACCTCCTCGCCCTTCTCCTTCCTCCTAATCACTCCTCTTCCTTCCTCCTCCCTTCTTCTCCTCTCTCCTCCTCCTCCCTCCTCCTCCTCTTCCCTCCTCCTCCCTCATCCCCCTCATTCCTCCTCCTCCGTTCTCCTCCTTCTCCTCCCTCCACCTACCTCATCCTCCTCCCTTCTCCCCCTCCTCCTCCCTCCACATCCCTCTCCTCCTCCCTCTCCTCCTCCCTCCTCTTCATCCATCCTCCTCCTCCCTCCTCCTCTCTCCTCCTCCCTCCTCCTCTCTCCTCCTCCCTCCTCCTCCCTCTACCTCCTCCCTCCTCCTCCTCCCTCCTCCTTCTCCCTCTTCCTCCTCCCTCCTCCTTCTCCCTCCTTCTCCTCCCTCCTCCTCCTCTTTCCTCCTCCTCCCTCCTCCTTCTCCCTCTTCCTCCTCCCTCCTCCTCCTCCCTCCATCTCCTCCCTCCTCCTCCCCCCTTCTCCTTCCCCTCCTCCTCCTGCGTTCTCCTCCTCCTCCCTCCTCCTCCTTCTCCCTCCTCCTCCCTCTTCCTCCTCCCTCTTCCTCCTCCCCTCCTCCCTCTTCCTCCTCCTCCACCCCCTCTTCCTCCTCCTCCTTCTTCCTCCTCCTCCCTCCTCCTCCTCTTCCTCCCTCCTCCTCCTCCTTCCTCCCTCCTCCTCCCTCCTCCTCCTCTCTCCTCTTCCTCCCTCCTCCTCCTTCCTCCTCCATCCTCCTCCCTCCTCCTCCTAATCCCTCCTCCTCTCTCCTATTCCTCCCTACTCCTCCTCCTCCTCCCTCCTCTTCCCTCCTCCTCTCTCCACCAACCTCTTCCTCCCTCCTCCTCCCTCCTCCACCTCCCTCTTCCTCCTCCTTCCTCCTCCCTCCTCATACTCCTCCTTTTTGTTCTTCTGCTGCTGCCGCCGCTCCATTTACCCAAGTTAATTGTTGGGGAAGATGTAAATATATTTCAAGTGCTCTTTCTAATGGTTTTTGTAAGTTGGTCTTCGTTTATCTAAGTTGTTCTAACTGCAACCAATAAATGATTAGACAGACAGGCAGACAGGTAGACAGACAGACAGACAGACAGACAGACAGACAGACAGACAGACAGACAGACAGACAGAGAGGGAGGGAGGGACGGACGGACGGACAGACGGACAGACAGACAGACAGACAGACAGACAGACAGACAGACAGACAGACAGACAGACAGACGGGAACGGGAACTTATATGACTACTTATATGAATTAAATGAGATGCTCCCCATCAGAGCCTGGGCGAAGCCGGGCCGGGTCAGACAGACAGACAGACAGATAGACAGACAGACAGACAGACAGATAGATGGTCGGGAACGGGAACGGGAGCTTATATGACTACTTATATGAAATAAATGAGATGCTCCACACCAGGAGCTGGGCGATGCCTGGCCGCGACAGACAGACAGACAGACAGACAGACAGACAGACAGACAGACAGACAGACAGACAGACAGACAGACAGACAGACAGACAGACAGACAGTCGGTAACGGGAACGAGAACTTATATGACTACTTATATGAATTAAATGAGATGCTCCCCACCAGGGACTGGGCGAAGCCTAGCCGGGTCAGCTAGTAATAATATAATTGTAAGATTATTAATACCGTCAATAAACACATTTACAGTTGTGGTATACTTTGTTTAAAACAAGTTATTTGCTTCTTCTGTAATATGTGCTGTCTTCAGGCAAAACTCTTACGGGATTTGCGCTTGTGGGGCTAAGGTTAGAATGTTCGAGATTGTTTGTTGAAAGTTGTTGGACAATTTCTTTGTTGATTGTTCTGTAATTGTATAATGCTTTGTTTCTTAATGTCCATATAAGATGTCTGTACTCTGCCAATAGAACAAGTAGCTTTGTGTGGATGTCTTGTGTGGAGTAAAGAATGGAATTTATCATGATTGCTTTGTAAACATATGTTCTTTGTTTCGTATGAGTGTTTAGGTTGTTTTGTAGGAGATGTCTTGTTGGCATGATTGTGTCGCATTCGTAATACATGTGCTCTTCTGATTCTTAAACAAATAGACACACATAGTATTATTTGGCGCTCACAGAAGAAGAAGAAGAAGAAGAAGAAGAAGAAGAAGAAGAAGAAGAAGAAGAAGAAGAAGAAGAAGAAGAAGAAGAAGAAGAAGAAGAAGAAGAAGAAGAAGAAGAAGAAGAAGAAGAAGAAGAAGAAGAAGAAGAAGAAGAAGAAGAAAATAGAGATTAGGAAACGCACTAGACAACATAAAATTTGAAAGCTATAATAGTTACCGACCGGGATCGAACATGTCGCCTCCAAATGACGACGGCGCCTCGCTGCAGGAACAAGTGTACTTCGATGCACGACCAACTAGACACTCCGTGCGTCGAAGTACACTTGTTTCCTGCAACGAGGCGCCGTCGTCATTTGGAGGCGAACAGATGTGGAAAAGAAAGAGAAAAAATTTTTTTTTTGTTTCATTCCATAATTACAAGTGTTTATTTTAATAATTCTATTATACAACATCAAGTATCATCTCCTTTCCAGAATGTCGCTCCCATCAAAGCCTACTGAAAAGTCTCTTGATCTCTTGCCATCTCTCTTGCTTGGTACACCTTCTTGCCGAAGATTTCTGCAGTCTTGTGTCCATCTTTGTGCTGGTCATCCTATCTCTTTTTTCCAGGAACCATGTCTTCCGTCACTGTTCTTTCCAAATGCTCATCCTGGCAATTTTGGAGATTAAAAATTTCCTCTTGATGCTTTTTGGAGCTAGCCTGTCACGTGTATCAACATCAACTCTTTGACACACAGCAGCAATCATTCTCGAGATCTTTGTCTCAAAGTCTGTTGAGTTGTCAATAACATCATAATAAGGATGCCCAACCCATGCATTTGCTGTTATTGAATCGAGAATTTTAGCCCCTTCCAAATCTTCAGATCGAGTTTTGTGGTCAGCCACAGAATAGAAAGCTTCAGCTCCTTTTGTAGCAGACCCAATATGAATAACTTGATGGTATCGACTGTCTCGAATGTCTACATCATTCCACTGGTTCAGTTCTTTCATTTTTGACCAGTCCTCTTTTGGCAGGTACACTGAGCCATCCATGACACCCCTATCACAGATAAGTAGGGTGTCTTGTTTTCGCCCGGCAGCCAATCGATGAAATGATTCTTCTACCACCCTCATTGTACGAATAATATCTTCTTGGAATTTGAAAGCTTGCTCTCTGGTGAGATCAATAAACCTTACACCTCCACCAAAAGAAATAAAAAAAATTTTATTATTTTTTAAACTTTTATTGAGTGTTAAAATCGTTGCAAAGTGTATTGTTTGTGTTTTTACAGAGCGTTGCATGTGGGCGTGTAGGTGACATATGCGCAAAAAATCCAATATTTTATACATTTTAACATTTCTATATTGAATTTGTTGTAGGGTAAAACCTTACAGAAACAACAGCATGATGATAGTGCACCGATATTATTTCCCCTGCCGTCTCCCTCTCCTGTCGTCTCTAAAACCTCCAATTTCATCACCACCACTCGGTAATGATGAAACTGGCAGTATAAAATGTCTGAACCGATCGGAGATGGCGGCAGCAGCATCAACAAACAAGCAGTATCAAGATGGTGGGATTGGGAGGTGTAAACAGTATCGGGGTTTACAAGACAGAAAGGGTAGTGGTTGCATTTATAATGTTTGTTTTGTTACATGCGTTCTGTGTATTTAGTATTTGTGTAGGTGTGTTTACAGAGCGTTGCATATGGACGTGTATGTGACGTGTGCAATTTTATTCATTGGCATTATTACATGTGGAGGGGAGTAGATAGGGAGAAGGATATAACTTTCCATTTTTGTTTCCATTGTCCCACTCTCACCCATTTGACCCACCACACTAATGGGTAATGATGGTAAAGGCAGGACAATTTTTGGAACCAAAAGTTAGGGTGTCAGCAAAGGCAACCAACAAACCATGAGCAAGGGAAAGGGGGGGGGGGGGTCACATGGGAGATAAGGTTATATATTAATAAAGGTAAATATAATAATAATGCAGATAAACCAAATACATCAATAATAATGATAACCAACATTTACCTACTAAGGGTGATAACAGTACTGATAGTAAAAGCAATGATAATAATAGTTATGATAATGATCCCACTTTGCAAAACTGTGATTCCATTTGCTAGAATGATTTTCCTAGGAATGATGTTAGCATAGCATAGCAGGTACATATAAATTGCAACAAGCAATGTTCTAGAAGTAAAAGGAGTTGGTTATCTTTTACTCCTTGCTTATTTTTTTTTTTGTGTTATTTGTAAGAGTTCATTCATTTTTTTCCCTTCCTTTTTAAAAATTTTTTTTGTAAAAAGTAAAACAAGCATCTGTATTTGCACACATTATTTCAATCTCATTGGTTTGGTAAACATATGTGGTTTTGTATTCATTCATTCATTCATTATTCACTCACATCTTCTTGTTTCTTCTTCGCACTCATGTGTACTAAATTTTAAAATCAGAAAGAAGAGTACTTGTGTTTATTCTGGAGATATCTGTGATATTTTGTGTTTACAACATAGGAAATTTAACCATTTGCATATTCCATTCCTTGAACACATTTACATGTGAATGGGGGTTAAACAAGGAAAGGGGGAAATCTTTACATTTTTGTTTCCCTTGCCATTCTCTCACCAATTTGTTCCATTTCACCAATGCCTTCATCACCACTATCTGGGCAATGATGGTAAAGGCAGGATAATTATTTGAACCAAACCGGTGTGGGTATCAGCAAAGGCAACAACAAACATGAGCGAGGGGAGGGGGGCACATGGGAAAAAAGTTTTTGTTTTTTTACTAATGATGACAATAATAATAATGACAAGAAGAGACATACTGAGGGTAATAACAGCAATTTAAAAAAAAACAGCAATGGTAATAATAGTTATAAAAATGATAACATTTTTACAGCATGTGATTCCATTTGCTAGGATGATTTTCTTTGGAATGGTGTTAACATAGCATAGCAGGTACATACAAGTGCAAACTGCAGTTTGTAATAATACTTGGAGTAAAGGAGTGGGTTATATTTTCCTCCTTGTTTTTTTTCCCCCCTGTAGGGGTTCATTCATATTTTCCTCTTTGCTCTCTCTTTCTTTTGTTTTTTAAATAAAAATTTACCAAGTATAACAGTGTTATAGAGACAACAAGGGCGGTGTATGCAATTGATAGCACGTGTCGATAGATAACGAAGTCTGAGTTGACAATGTATTCAAGTTTATTTGACATCAGCTTATAAAAATGCCGTACAGATGAAAATCATACGACTTGTTCTTCTGGTGACTAATGGAAGACTGTTTACCTCGACGCGTGAGCAACCCTAGATACCTAAACTACCGGTGCTCACGCGTTCACAAACCCATGTCCCCATTTCGCACAGCATCCATTAACTCATTAACTCCCTAACAGAGATGGTGCTCTGTTACATTCCTCCCTATCCTCAACAAGACTTTTTCTTAAAAAGTCATAATCCCTAACCTACTTATCCCCAATGTATTTCTCCTAACCCGCTTGCTCATCTTAAACTAACCCCTTCTTACTCAGTGAGCTTTAGTTATTACTCTTTCTACTCCTACGAGTCCACTCGTCTATTTATATCTTGTAGCCAACCACTATGTTCCGTCACAGTTCTTCGTGAAGTTATACTTCTTCTTCGGTTACCATAAATGCCACTTCTTCTTAACAATATCTAATCCTGACTATAAAAATTCAAAATGCATACTCTTCTAAAAATACTTCATTCTCCCTATCATCATCCCCCACAAGTCTATGCCAACAATTCAGTACATCAGCATTATTAATTCCCCATTCAACCAACTTGAAACCACTCGTACTAATCAGACGATAGGAAGACAAAGAATCGGTGGCCACCGAGAAATAACAAGAACTCTTCCTCACAAAACCATACACACGTTTACCCCCCCCCCCCCCCCCCCCATGTCACCCTGAGACTTTATGCAATAAAGTCTAAAAACAATTACATATCTCTCACACTTCACTTATACCAGTCATTATGGCAATTTCATATCATATCTTCGAATTTCGCCTAATTATTTAATCTCTGACTAATACAGTTTGCGCTGATATCCCCAGCATCAATCACCAAAAATATTATTCACCCTTAAATGTCTATTTATCACAGACAGTACTGATACTATGGCTCTGAACAAAACACCTCCCGAGGACCCAAATCAAAAGGTTCACCTAGGGTTCTACTACTCAAAACCTCCTCCAACATTATAAATATCACCCACTTAACCAAATCTCTGAACCTTACTTATATCACTCCAGCAACTCAGGAATACTTCATATCAGCTTCCCTATTAATCTCGCTGAAAGCCTCAGCAACTCACTACTACTATTAATGTCCATTTGTTATGGGCAATACCTCCTAAAACCTCCACTTGTCACTTCATGCCGTTATCAACAGCAACCAAAATACCGCCACTGAACTCATGTCTGTGACCTATCTTATCTCTGTCTATCTATTATAGACATTCCATTATTGCGCTGTTCACTTACTGTGAACTTAACTTCTATTGTTTGTCATTCAAACTATATCCATCTTGTCCCATGCTGCAATCACAGCACGAACAATAACATTCGTGGTTCATATATTATTAATCCTGCCCCCATGGCTCTCAGTCCATGTTTATCGTTGCTGATACTACAGCCATTACCCTTCACAATTCACTATTCATCATTTAATCCCCCAACTATTGTACTAATGTCCATAGTATATAATTATTCTTCGACTAAAACATGGCATTCAATTCATGTTTTACTATTTACACATTAACGCTGTCTGGCGCAACACTTATTATAAGCGCTACCCACGTCCACTTCTTCTCAAAACTAGCAAACACATGGTGCTCACTCCATGGTAATCCTACAACTAACAAGGTGATATGTCTCTCTTTATCTGAATGTAGTGTCCTATTTCTATTAGAGCTAGTCTAAATCAACTTTTTAACAAACTTAATCATAAATAGCAACATAACAACTGTCTAATAATTACAAGTTAAAACAATTGATCAAAAATTAAACAAAGCAATTCAACTGCAAACCACAAATGTGAGTAATCTAAATTAAAACAGGATATCTTTCTCCCCCCCCCCCCCCCCCCCCCAGCATTTTCTATGCAATGTTTATCCCCAACATTTTCATAATGAAACAAGCATCAACCTAATCAAATCTAACACTACTGGTCTCTTTTACGGACCAGTAGTTTGTACGAAAATGACTGAAAACAGAACAATCCTATCCTAATATCAAATGGTAATCGTTTTACAGAACCAAGTCAATCAAAAATAATATAACATACCATACATGATGCATTGAAAGATCATATTCAATTAAAACCAACTGCTTATAGTACCCAAACAACATTGGTCTCTTATACGAACCAATGTAATACATATCTATTCACTACAATGAACACAAGTCATGCCTATTCCGCTACTCTTACAACAGTAAAAAAAAACAACAACTCAATGCTAGGCCAATTATTAACCTGCATTAATCCCAAAACATATATATATATATCTGTTACCTACAGACTATATTCTCATCATAACGCAGAACAAAATCTGTTCCCTCAACAAAAGTCATTAATCAACAAATGACCGTACTGATCAACCATTGATTATCTCCCTTCACAACATTCCATCTCTCACGAAACTAATCCACAGTGACAGCACTGCACTTGAAATACTAAACAAACAACTACTGTAAACTACAGCTTACATTGCTCCGTTTAGTAACTATCTCAGCACACCTCATCTACTCACCAAGAATTATTATAACTTCTTAAACATTACCGTTTACTACGGTATCTCCACAATGCTACAACCACCGAAAAAATTGTCTATTTACTATAGCCTTCACCAACACGTCTAGCTACTAGATTTGTCAACAACTAATTCTACTGTTACTTTTAAGTCACTCGTCCACACGACGCAACTAATATTATCAGCATTATTAGCATATTATTATTAGGATCACTACTCTCCATCATCTCACCACAACAAGCCAGGGTTACACTCAACTCTCTCCCAACTCACACACACTGCGACGGTAGTCACGCCACTCACAATTATCGAAACACGTTCTACAGTGCTCTACTTATAATACTCTGATGTTCAGCTGGTTAATCACGTTCTCTCCTTCCTCTGCTTACATCGCTCATCTCTTATCTTTCACCACTATTCAAGGTTGCTCGCATTTACCCGGACTCTTTCAGAAACAGTAACCAAAACCGCATACGACTACTGGGTATCTCCTTGCAACAAACCTCACTCCGATTGTGCATACAAATCATATCTTCTTTCATTTCTTTGTATCAGGCATTCTTGCTTCGACATGTCTCTGCCAACGATACTGAGTCTGTTTTATGAAACGACATCTAAAACGTTAATTCTCTTTCTGTCACCCTGTCATAGAATTTTCATTAATTCTGTCTAGCATCACACATTCTAAACAAAAGACATCGCAAATTTCCAATCATCCTCTTTCCACCTCCCAACCTTCGCATATTCACTTACTCCATTCACCACGAAATCACCAGTATGCTTTATCAGCGTCACTATTCAGCAACTCTTCACATATTCGCACGGCAGTCGTACTTTATGCTTCTCATATGCACTGACCACTCACTGTGTACAGACAACCTCGTTCTCGTCATTATTCTCATATCACGACAACCTGACGCGCCTATATTATTACTTCCATTCATTTCTTGCGTGTAATTGGTGTGCCAGGATGTAAAACCAGGAGTTTCTACTCAAGATCTGCGCGGGTGCTACGGAGTTCGTGCATCGAGCGAAGCCATCCTTGAGTGAATTTTCAGCAGCGTGTGTGGTTCTCAATCAAAAGTCTGTGTTTACGTTTTTTCAACATGGCGGAACAACGTGTGTTTTCCGAACGATCAGCAGTCAACATAACGAAGCGGCGTGGTAGCCACGCAGGGAAAAAGAAGCCAGGTAAGCGCGGTGGCTTGAGACGTTTTAGACTCAAGTGTCACCGTCTAGGACTCAGGAACATCCGTATTCTATATTGGAACTGTGCCAGTGTAAAACAACGGGGCTCTATTTTAGAAACCCTAGTTTACAGGAACGACA
Source organism: Cepaea nemoralis (assembly GCA_014155875.1). Classification (NCBI taxonomy): domain Eukaryota; kingdom Metazoa; phylum Mollusca; class Gastropoda; order Stylommatophora; family Helicidae; genus Cepaea; species Cepaea nemoralis. The sequence goes on from JACEFZ010000819.1 coordinate 149,204, forward strand.
TTGTAGCACTCCAGGAGACGAGACTGGGCGATCAGCTACTCCGAATTGCCGGCTTCAAATGTTTCTATAACAGACGACATCTGGGAACGGCGATTCTCGTTCGCGACAGCATGGTGGCGTCAGAGCTAGACATGTCCAGTTGGAACAGTGACGATATACAAATACAGGCGTTGAGAGTTCATTCCAGTATACCATTCGTGTTGGTTAATGTTTATGCCCGAAATGCGAGTGTGGACGCCCAGAAGTGGCAGTGCTTAAGTGGCATATTAGGCCACGAGAGAAATGTTATTTTCTGTGGTGACTTCAACGCTAAAGGCAGATCATGGGGAAACACTTCCTCCAATACACAAGGAAACCATCGACCTGGTTTGTATCAACAGTGGCTGTGTCACCAGGACAGCAAGCCGTCCAGGCGATGAGGACAGTGCTATTGATCTGGCGCTAGTTTCACCTTCACTCACTACAGTGTGTAGATGGGGTGTCCTAGGACACCATGGCAGCGACCACCACCCATGCAGCATATTGGTGGAGAAAGGCAGAACCAGGCAGCACAAGCTAAAGGTAAAGACGTTCCAGTATGACAGTACAGGGCAAGATGTGGTGAGTAAAATAAGACGTGACAAGCGCAGAACGTTTCAGGGCAGGAAGAAAAGGAAAAAAAGCTGGGAGCAGCCACCGTGGTGGAGTTTCGAGGTGGAGAAGGCTTGGGTGGATAAGCGTAGTGCTGTAAGGAGATGGCAAAATGCCAAGAAGAACAGAGCTGGTCATCCTAGTCCCTGCTTGCACTTAGAAAGAGAGATGCACACAAAAGTAAGCTATTTCAAAAAACTGGTCACAGTGGTTAAAAGCGAAAAATGGGCAGAGGTGTGTCAAAGAGTAAGCACAGACAAGTCACTGAAATTGTTCTGGCGACTACATAAAAGCATGAGTGGTGTAGTCAAGAATAAGAGCATTTCTGACTTCCAAGGTGCTGACCTCATCTGGCAGAGGACTGACGAGGACAAGGGCAAAGCCCTCTTTGAACGCTACCTTGAGCAGGGCAACCAGACAGACATGGGAGGCCGGAATCTGGCCAAGGAGGTCACCTCAGACAGATGCAAGGCCCAGAACACTTCGGATGAAGACACAGTGACAGTGAAAGAAATCAAGGCTGTGCTTCGACGATCAAAAAACAGTGCTCCAGGTCCTGATGGCATAAGATACGACGACATAAATAGGTGTACCGACAATGAGCTAGAGAAACTAGCAGACATGTACAACAACAGTATAGGGAGTGCTAGCATCAAGGAGGAATGGTTACACAGCTATCTGATTCCCTTGCCGAAGCCTGACAAAGACCACAAGAAAATTCAGGGATATCGAATTATAACCATGCAGAATACAATAGGCAAGCTGCTGGAGAAGGTAATTGCCAGGAAAATATCAAGCCAACTAGAGAGGCAAGGTGTTTTCCCACCTACCCTGGGTGGGTACCGTCCAAAAAGAGAAACCTGGACCAATGCAGCAGTCTTTGCCCACGATGTCTATGAAGGTTTCCACTCAGGCACTGAAACCGTTGCTGCAGCGATTGATCTTGAGGACGCATACAACAGAGTACCACTGGACTTTTTAATGTTTCAGCTTCTTGAACTAAACGTAAGTCCATTCCTCCTTAGTTGGATCGCTGCAGCTCTCTTCCAACGGAAAGTAGTTTTTAGATGTGGCAGTTGGACTTCGGAACCAACAACAATATATCCTGGCCTACCACAGGGATCACCATTATCTCCGGTACTGTTCAACGCCTACACAGTGAGAATCACCAGTGAGCAGATCACTGGACCTGGCAGGACATTGTCGTATGCCGATGATGTTTTAGTGTATCGTCAGGGTAAGGATAGAGAGGAGGTTGCTGTGGAACTACAAACCGAACTCAATCGCATAAGTACTTGGTGTGATGAAGCTGGGGCAATGGTCAACCCAACAAAGGCAACAGTGACTTGGTTCTCGTTGAATAATCATATTGTCAACAATCCAACACCAACTGTAATGCTGTGTTCAGAGACGGTGGAAAGAACGCAGGCAATGAATTACCTGGGGATACGGTTTGATCGAAGCCTTGCTTATAATGTGCACATAGACCAGGTGATAACAAAGGCCAAGCGGGGTTTGGCAGCGATGCGGGTGATGGCGGCAGCAAACTGTGAGCAGCGCCATCTATGTCTTCTGTACGAGGGGCTGGTCATGTCTGTTTTGGAGTATGCAATGGCAATCCTGACTGTCAGCCATAAGCAGATAGAAAGGATGGAAAGGATACAGAATGAAGCTATGCGCATTATTCTTGGATGTACAAGAGATACAGCATGCAGGGCGATGCGCTACCTTCTTGATTTTCCAACCATTGAAGAGAGAATGCAAGTTTGCAGGGCACGTGCCTACCTCAGAATTAACGCAAACACACAGCATCCACTGCATAGTGAAATTAGGAAGGTGAAGGGCAGCAGGTTAAAAAGAGGACGGTCGTGGATGGGTCAAGCCGAGGACATTCTTCAACAGGTGTGTTCACTTGAGGACTTAGAACCTGGCGAGGAGTGGGTGCAAGTGCCAACAGACTTCTGCACATCCTTTTCAGTTTGCATCCAACTAGATAGAAAATGCAGACAAGAAAATCCGGCTGCTGTTGAGGCTGAAGTACAAGCGTTGATTTTCGAGAATTCGCTAGACAGTGACGCGGTCATCTACACAGATGGGTCGGTAGTCCGACATGTGAGAAGCTCATGGGCCTTTACAGCTCGGGCCGGAGGGAGAATTGTGAAGGAGGACTCTGGTGCTTTCACTGAAACCACAAGTAGCCTGACCATGGAAGTCATGGCAGTAAGTAAAGCAATAACATGGCTCGAGACACAGACATTCACTAGGGCTTGTTTCCTTAGCGACTCAATGAACATGATCAAGAGGATAGAGGAGGGGTCGATCCGAAGAGAATGGTTGCTGCCTCTGAAGCGGTCTCGGCTGGCAAAGATTAGTTTCATCTTCGTGCCAGGGCATGCGGGAGTACAAGGAAATGAGCGGGCTGACAAGCTCGCAGGTGAGGCTACTGTTGAGGGCGGACGCGCCATGGACCAGGCTGACATTCTGAATGCTCTACGAGAAGTGAGAATTTTGCAAGAACCAAGTGATAAATGTGAATCTACAACAATGGCCAGACTGCGAGAGCAGCAAATTAAAAGAGGGGTGGCCAAACAAGAACACTACGCAGGAAGCCAAAGAAGATTGATAAACCAACACAGAACTGGCGTCGTTAGCCGCTACACGCTGCGGGATTTGCTGAGGAGGGGATCCGAGCACTTATGGACTGAATGGTCCGATGTGCAACGAGGATGATCTGTCGACTAACTAACTAACTAACTAACTTCCAAGAAAACAAATTAGACACTAATTAACATTCTACCAATTACTCACCGCAGCCTAAGCATATCGATCACTTTTTCTTCCACAGACAGTGACACAATCTCTCTTCACACCATTTCAAGTCTAGGATAGACCAAACGTTCCGTACATGTATGTGCTACTACTAATCACATAACATCGTTCTATCTATGCTTTTCAAACCTTCCCTCTTCAGCGCGACGAACACATGTTTGTCTACACTTTTACACACTAACCATAAATATCAACGATCTCTCACAATTAACCTCGTAACCATCATTCCATACTTCTTCACACAACAACTTTCTCAGATTTAGTCGCCTCTTCTTTCTCCACACTATCACTTAGTTGCTTCATCTCCCTCACCAAGAACTCGCATTCTTCAAGCATGAGCTTCCACAATCTTCTACTCTTAATACTCCCGCACTCTCATCAGGCTATTTTACACGGAATACTCAATTCCTCTTAAATCTACACCTCCTTACCGGACACACTCAGTTCATCTGCCAATGCTACTATACCTGCTTCTAAAACCCACAAGCGAAACTATCTCAGACATTACGCCATAGCATTTTCATACTCCAGTTACTTTTCCAAAAGTTCTGAGTCAAGCCAACTCAAACGACGCGTCAACTCTAGTACGAGCATTCATAATTAGTTTCTCTCTCTCCGTGCAAATTCTGTGCTGTGTCTACCCTACCTTAATCACACCAGTTATACATCACTCAACGTGATCAACCCTCTCTATCCAGCCATTCCGGACAAGGGGCATTTCATTTTCACATTGTCTACTCTCCCCACACCCTAACTAAACACAAGATATTCTTTATAACGTATCCACGTAGAATATCTTTCACTTGCTGTGACTCTCTATCCACAATAACACAATTGCCTGCCCTTCACCATATATTGTGATGCTACACCAAAAACATTCATCTGCCTATTTTAGACAGAACATATGTATATGCTCAAACCGCAATTCACCTCGTAAGCCAAAACAATGCCATATGCCATTCCTCACCCTCGGAATTCTAACAGGTATAGAGCGCATCTAATCCAAATATTTCATTGTTTCCTACTGCTAGTGTGTGTCTCTTTTCAATTATCTTATCTTCAGTATCTATAACTGTTAGACTGTCATTAAAGTACTCAAGTCTTAAGGTCATATATTCTCTGATTTTTCTTATGTCATCTTCCGTAGTCGAGTAAATTTCTGCTATTTGTCTATTACTATTCTTCTTCTTAAATGCTTTCTTTCTGTTCCCTTTATTTGTTACTCCTATCTTTACTGCGTCGGTCTGCTCACTGCCCTCTGTATAAGTTACATAACGCTTATATTTTCCAATCTCGTCCTCAGAAGATTCACTGATGATAGTTCCCTCAACAGGCTTATTATAGTTAGCGATAATATCCCTATGGTTATCACTAAAACGTCTGACCTTCTTTTTTTCTACACCTCTATCCCTCATGCTCCGGTTCGGGACAACTTCAGTGTCTTTACCTGAGGAAACTGACATATCAGTTGTACCCCTATTGACTGTCAGACTATTTATATTCCTCTCCCTAGTACTTTTCCTCAGCTGTCTTTTGACGTCCTTGGTTCTCGTCTGTTTATCTTTCTTAATTTCAAGTGTGTCTCCCTTAGTCACTTTCAACTGAGTTGGTTTTGATTGAGTTTCTACTAGATCGGTTTGACTTCCCTTCGTTATCATCTTGCTGGTTGGTTGTACTGGATTTTCCTTTCTACGGTGTCTCTCTTTTCTACTTTCACCCGCGGTGATTCTGTAATTTCTTCTACCGTCTTGATAGTCTGTATCTCCTTTTCTATTTTCTTAATTGGCTGTACCTGAGTTGTTCTATCCACTGTATCGCCCTCCACACTAGCCTCACCTGCGAGCTTGTCAGCCCGCTCATTTCCTTGTACTCCCGCATGACCTGGCACGAAGACGAAACTAATCTTTGCCAGCCGAGACCGCTTCAGAGGCAGCAGCCATTCTCTTCGGATCGACCCCTCCTCTATCCTCTTGATCATGTTCATTGAGTCGCTAAGGAAACAAGCCCTAGTGAATGTCTGTGTCTCGAGCCATGTTATTGCTTTACTTACTGCTATGACTTCCATGGTCAGGCTACTTGTGGTTTCAGTGAAAGCACCAGAGTCCTCCTTCACAATTCTCCCTCCGGCCCGAGCTGTAAAGGCCCATGAGCTTCTCACATGTCGGACGACCGACCCATCTGTGTAGATGACCGCGTCACCGTCTAGCGAATTCTCGAAAATCAACGCTTGTACTTCAGCCTCAACAGCAGCCGGATTTTCTTGTCTGCATTTTCTATCTAGTTGGATGCAAACTGAAAAGAATGTGCAGAAGTCTGTTGGCACTTGCACCCACTCCTCGCCAGGTTCTAAGTCCTCAAGTGAACACACCTGTTGAAGAATGTCTTCGGCTTGACCCATCCACGACCGTCCTCTTTTTAACCTGCTGCCCTTCACCTTCCTAATTTCACTATGCAGTGGATGTTGTGTGTTTGCGTTAATTCTGAGGTAGGCGCGTGCCCTGCAAACTTGTATTCTCTCTTCAATGGTTGGAAAATCAAGAAGGTAGCGCATCGCCCTGCATGCTGTATCTTTTGTACATCCAAGAATAATGCGCATAGCTTCATTCTGTATCCTTTCCATCCTTTCTATCTGCTTATGGCTGAGAGTCAGGATTGCCATTGCATACTCCAAAACAGACATGACCAGCCCCTCGTACAGAAGACATAGATGGCGCTGCTCACAGTTTGCTCCCACCATCACCAGCATCGCTGCCAAACCCCGCTTGGCCTTTGTTATCACCTGGTCTATGTGCACATTATAAGCAAGGCTTCGATCAAACCGTATCCCCAGGTAACTCATTGCCTGCGTTCTTTCCACCGTCTCTGAACACAGCATTACAGTTGGTGTTGGGTTGTTGACAATATGATTATTCAACGAGAACCAAGTCACTGTTGCCTTTGTTGGGTTGACCATTGCCCCAGCTTCATCACACCAAGTACTTATGCGATTGAGTTCGGTTTGTAGTTCCACAGCAACCTCCTCTCTATCCTTACCCTGACGATACACTAAAACATCATCGGCATACGACAATGTCCTGCCAGGTCCAGTGATCTGCTCACTGGTGATTCTCACTGTGTAGGCGTTGAACAGTACCGGAGATAATGGTGATCCCTGTGGTAGGCCAGGATATATTGTTGTTGGTTCCGAAGTCCAACTGCCACATCTAAAAACTACTTTCCGTTGGTAGAGGGCTGCAGCGATCCAACTAAGGAGGAATGGACTTACGTTTAGTTCAAGAAGCTGAAACATTAAAAAATCCAGTGGTACTCTGTTGTATGCGTCCTCAAGATCAATCGCTGCAGCAACGGTTTCAGTGCCTGAGTGGAAACCTTCATAGACATCATGGGCAAAGACTGCTGCATTGGTCCAGGTTTCTCTTTTTGGACGGTACCCACCCAGGGTAGGTGGGAAAACACCTTGCCTCTCTAGTTGGCTTGATATTTTCCTGGCAATTACCTTCTCCAGCAGCTTGCCTATTGTATTCTGCATGGTTATAATTCGATATCCCTGAATTTTTTTGTGGTCTTTGTCAGGCTTCGGCAAGGGAATCAGATAGCTGTGTAACCATTCCTCCTTGATGCTAGCACTCCCTATACTGTTGTTGTACATGTCTGCTAGTTTCTCTAGCTCATTGTCGGTACACCTATTTATGTCTTTGTATCTTATGCCATCAGGACCTGGAGCACTGTTATTTGATCGTCGAAGCACAGCCTTGATTTCTTTCACTGTCACTGTGTCTTCCTCCGAAGTGTTCTGGGCCTTGCATCTGTCTGAGGTGACCTTCTTGGCCAGATTTCGGCCTCCCATGTCTGTCTGGTTGCCCTGCTCAAGGTAACGTTCAAAGAGGGCTTTGCCCTTGTCCTCGTCAGTCCTCTGCCAGGTGAGGTCAGCACCTTGGAAGTCTGAAATGCTCTTATTCTTGACTACACCACTCATGCTTTTATGTAGTCGCCAGAACAATTTCAGTGACTTGTCTGTGCTTACTCTTTGACACATCTTTCCATTTTTCGCTTTTAACCACCTTGACCAGTTTTTTTTTTTTAAATAGCTTACTTTTGTGTGCATCTCTCTTTCTAAGTGCAAGCAGGGACTAGGATGACCAGCTCTGTTCTTCTTGGCATTTTGCCATCTCCTTACAGCACTACGCTTATCCACCCAAGCCTTCTCCACCTCGAAACTCCACCACGGTGGCTGCTCCCAGCTTTTTTTCCTGCCCTGAAACGTTCTGCGCTTGTCACGTCTTATTTTACTCACCACATCTTGCCCTGTACTGTCATACTGGAACGTCTTTACCTTTAGCTTGTGCTGCCTGGTTCTGCCTTTCTCCACCAATATGCTGCAAAGGTGGTGGTCGCTGCCATGGTGTCCTAGGACACCCCATCTACACACTGTAGTGAGTGAAGGTGAAACTAGCGCCAGATCAATAGCACTGTCCTCATCGCCTGGACGGCTTGCTGTCCTGGTGACACAGCCACTGTTGATACAAACCAGGTCGATGGTTTCCAGTGCAGTCTCTAGCTCCTCCCCTTGTGTTGATAACAGTAATGCTAATATTAATAAACACAATGATAAGATTTGTTTTGATAATGATCACATTTTCCAAACATGTGATTCCATTTTCTAAAATGATTTTCTTAGAAATGGTGTTAAAATGTGGCTGGTACATACAATAACAATTGCATCCTGCACTGTTTAATAATATAGTAGGTGTAAAAAGGAGTTGGTTATCTTTTTTTCTCCTTGCTTATTTTTATTTTTTTATTTTTACATATACTTGCAACATGCAATGTTCAATAATAACAGAAGTAAAAGGAGTTGGTTATCTTTTTCTCCTTGTTTATTTTTTTTTTTTCCTTTTGGTCTTATTTGTAAGGGTTTATTCATTTTTTTCCCTTCCTCTTTTTTTTTTTTTTTTTTTTTTTTAAATTATTGTAGAAAGTAAACAAGCATCAGTATTAGCACAAATTTTTACCATCTTTACATTTTTGTTTCCCTTGCCACCCTCTCACCAATTTGGTTCCACTCCACCAATGCCATTACCCCCCTCTCTGGGCAATGATGGTAAAGGCAGGATAAATATTTGAACCAAACCGGTGTGAAAGCAAAATTCAAAAAGAAAGAAAAATGCGAAGTATGTATGCGTTGTGAAGAGAAACCAGAGTGACAGTGTCTAGGCGTCAGTTGGGGTGTATGAGCAAAAATTGTGCAAGTAGATTGCAGTGTTGATACATTGTATATATCATGGCAGAAAATATGTTTTATACACCTTTGTGTAATTAACTCCTTTTTGACCTTAGATTGGCAAATTGGTTTGTTAATTTTGATGGATCAGCTTCTTTATCTTAAACATTTAATAAATATTTTATCTAATTACTTTACTAGATAAAACTGTGTGAGTTATTTCCCTTGCTAACAATAAAATGGTTTTATGTTCCCATGATTTTACAGGTACGTAACTCGTGAACTCTTCATACATTTGTATGTTGTTTAACTCCATCAGATCTATTTGTTCTCTTGCATATGACTTTAAGAACTGGGGATTGGTGATACAGAACTGGGGATTGGTGATAAAGAACTGAGGACTTGTGATGAAGGGCTGGGCATTGATTGATTGATTTATTGATTGATTGATTTAGGAATCGACATCACAGCATTCGTGGAATTCCATAAGTGCTCCGTCCCCATCCCCAGCAGCCAGCGACGAAGGGCTGGGGATTGGTGATGAAGGATTGATTATGGAGAACTGGGAATTAGTGATGAAGAACTGGGGATTGTTGATGAAGAACTGGGAATTAGTAATTGGAATTGGTGACAAAGAACTGAATTAATGATAATATAATTATTTCTATGGGAATATCGATACATGAAGCCCATAAACCGACAGTGTCCCGTTGTTTATACTTTACTTAGACACCGCAAGATACCAGAGGATCTAGATGAGATGAGATGATATAGTCATGTTGATTGCCCATGTTTATACTTTACCTAGACACCGCAAGATACAAGAGTAACTAGATGAGATGAGATGATTTAATGATGTTGATTGCCCATGTTTATACTTTACCTAGACACCACAAGATACAAGAGGAACTAGATGAGATTAGATGATATAGTGATGTTGATTGCCCATGTTTATACTTTACCTAGACACCGCAAGATACAAGAGGAACTAGATGAGATGAGATGATTTAATGATGTTAATTGCCCATGTTTATACTTTACCTAGACACCACAAGATACAAGAGGAACTAGATGAGATTAGATGATATAGTCATGTTGATTGCCCATGTTTATACTTTACCTAGACACCACAAGATACAAGAGGAACTAGATGAGATGAGATGATTTAATGATGTTGATTGCCCATGTTTATACTTTACCTAGACACCACAAGATACAAGAGGAACTAGATGAGATGAGATGATTTAATGATGTTGATTGCCCATGCAACAAACTCATTGTGAAGACTTCTACAGTATTGCGCCGGCTGCCTTGACTTCCCATTGTATTTCCTGGTGCTCTTCTTAGACTGGGTCAGAACCTTGGAACCCGGTCAAGCGGTCATCTACTGCCTGTATAGTACCTTGCATTGTATGACAAGGGGAGTATTGAGCCTGAGAAATTAAGGCCGCCTGGCTAGTGCAGTCGCCACGAACTATTTAGTTAGGGTTTTCTTTTTGCTCCCGACAGAAGAACATTCATACCTTACCAAGGATTTGAACCCGGTTCTCCCGAAGGTGAATCTGGCATTCTAGCCACTTGGCCAGCCTGGTAGGTTGTAAAAATATACTTCATTGGGGTTTTGAACTCGTGGTTGCCAGGCAAGTGTGCTAGCCATGACCCTACTGTGGCTCCCATAATTTCATATATGATGTGGATTATATATCTTTAGTCCATCCCCAATGTCTCAACAATTGTTCATTTCCATAGATAATGGACCAAGAAGGCGAGGAACAGAGTTAGGCGGCCTTGAGAGCTGCAACAAGCACAGGTCGGCCTACGGCAGAACCCAAACAGCCACAGAAAGATAGCTACTGGGTGTAATTGTCCCAGGTTTGGGGACAGCTGATAACTTGACCAATTTTCAAATGACAAATTTCTCTTGTGATGTCTACATGTGTCACTGGGTGTAATATCTCCAGCTTTGGGCCAGACTTAAAATTGAATCATCTCTCTGGTGATGTCTTCTTAAAGTCTCTGAGCAATATTGTGGTGTCTACATGTGTTACTGGATGTAATTTCTCCAGCTTTGGGCCAGACTTAAAAGTGAATCATCTCTCTTGTGATGTCTTCTTAAAGTCATTGATCATTCTTGAGATGTATTCTTGAAGTCATTCATCAATCTTGTGATGTGTTCTTAAAGTCAGTGATCAATCTTGTGATGTCTTTTTGAAGTCAGTGATCAATCTTGTAATGTCTTCTTAAAGTCAGTGATCAATCTTGTGATGTCTTCTTAAAATCAGTAATCAATCTTGTGATGTCTACTTATATTACTGAGTGTAGTGTCTCCAGCTTTGGGCCAGACTTAAAAGTGAATAATCAATCTTGTGATGTCTTCTTGAAGTAAATGATCAATCTTGTGATGTCTTCTTGACGTCAGTGATCAATCTTGTGGTGTCTTCTTAAAGTCAGTGATCAATCTTGTGGTGTCTTCTTAAAGTCAATGATCAATCTTGTGATCTCTTCTTGAGGTAAGTGATCAATCTTGTGATGTCTTCTTGAATTCTGTGATCAATCTTGAGTGATCAATCTTGTGATGTCTACTTGTGCTATTGGGTGCAATATCCTCAGCTTTGGGCCAGACTTAAAAGTGAATGATGAATCTTGTGATGTCTTCTTAAAGTGAATGTTCAATCTTTTGATGTCTTCATAATGTGAATGATCAAAGTTTTGATGTCTTCTTAAAGTGAATGATCAATGCCATGTAGCTGATTACTGGCTCGTCTGCGCAGCCGCAGTGACAGAAGTAAGCAGTAACATGTATCACATGAAAATAGCAAACAAGCCAATGTCCTTGCCATTCTTCAGTATTTATTATTGACAATCATCGCCGCACTTCATAATAATCAATTGCCGACATGTGCGGGCTGACATACGAGGAATATATAACAATCTAAACAATGTTCAACGCTGCAGTACAGTTCTTATACAATTGTTATCTCTAGCTTCAACTTACGGACTGACTTGCCCTTGACATCGGCTATGTGCTGTTCTCAACTGCCGTTCACTCGGCGTGCTGATTATCGAGCTTGACTGGCTGTACAATTAGTCGCTCGGCTTGTGCGACATACTTTTGCCTCAGGCTGAAGTGTCGTTCCAACCTTGGATTAATGTCAACTTCATGTCGCTTGGCTTCTGTACTTGTTTTCCCAACTGTCTCCGACGCAGACCCTGGCTAGACTGATTCTGTCCAGCCGTGTCTCGTCCGTGGACCACACAACTAGTGTCACGTGATACGCAACTTCTCTGAGTGACTTCCCTTTGTTCATCATCATCATCTGTTGCTCACCGACTTCCCTCAACTTAGTCGTGTGTCTTTGTTCATAGTGATCATGTGAACTGTTCTCACTATGCCAATTACTCTTCTATGGTAAACATGTTCTTACTCTATCAGTTTACCGCTGTCTACCTCATATCGGTCCATGGCATTATGCCCCTCCCCCATTTTTTGAAAATGGTGTAGCCATTTTCACAGTCTATTTGGTTTTTCAATCCCATGACATGAGCGATATGGGTAGTCATTTCATTACTCTATCCTATATTGTATTTCCACCACCTTATTTTGTCTGATAATATGATAGTATGGCATTCCATTAACCACTGCACAAAATGAAAAAAAAATTATTATTATATTCAGGCACGCCCTATCAATCTACTTTCCACGCAGACGACGTGTAGCCAACCTATGGGGGGGGGGGGGGTGTGGTCTAACATACTATGAGCTTCATAAGGTCCCGTGGCCTCCCCATAGTAGTCCCTCATTTGCCCTATAGACAAGCAACCTCAAACCTATCAAGGCCATTACGCCCGAATGAGGGGACATGCGTGGTTAATAGGTACCATCACCCTCTATATTATTATTTATATTTGGTATAGTGGAATATGAGCAATATATACATGACTTCTGTACCGCTGTAGTTCTCGGTTGTCATTTGGGTTTACCAGTGTGACGTAATCCTTTACATAATCACAGATGGGGTTGTTGCATAAGCATTTGTTTGTTTGCGGTATACTTCTAGTATTTCATTTGTCTAGGGTGATTACTTCTTCTTCGTGAAAGGTGTTATATTTTCCTCTTATAACCGCAAATTCATCTTATTGCCGATATAGATCTATCTTGTAGACTCATTTACCCATACCTTTGTGTCTGTCAAAGTTTATAATACTTTCATATTCTATCTCCCTTGCTGGTTGATGTTGAAGCACTTAATGTTCCCTGTGTTCTTGTTTCTGGTGAAATGTTTCTTTCTATCTCTATGTTCATTCATTTCACTACCATGCCGTCTTTTAGCCTTCTGTTGATATGCTAGACCCGTTTAGTGTTGACCAATAGAGATATACCCTAACATGTATGTACATTTCTATGCATGATCATTTCTATTATGGAATATGTCAATCAATGAATAAAATTATCATCAATAAATTTCATTGACATATTTGAGATATGCTTGCAATGTTATAAATTGAAAGCAAAATTAATAAATGTGACATTGATTTACATTATCAGTGTGCTTATATGTTGTAGCATCAATATTAAAATTACATACAACCATACACTCGTGTCATTTGTTACAATTTTGTTTTTTGACCGTTGTCACCTCATGCTGTTTTTGTTGCCACTGTTGTTATAATTTCTAATTTGTGTCTCTTGCTTTAGTCTTGGTTGGTGTTTCTATTATCTTTTATTATTACTGCAAAAGATACACTATTAAGTTTTCACATAATCTGCATATGTAAAAAAACATTTTCACATAAACAGTGTGCATGAAAACTTATCCTATACAATGGCACAACGATATATTGTTATCATCATTATAGTATGTGTGATGATCTGTTTACCGGTGACTATACTATGGTCTATTATGGCTTGCAGTTGCCTTGGACCTAATCACCATGCTTTTTCAGTACCTTCGGAATATAGGCCCAGAGTTCCCCTTGAAGATTCATATTTGGGTCTTTTGTGGCACTTACATGGATCGGCTGATAGTTTACTCATGATCGATGGAATATGCAATATGATAATTTACACCTGATTGGTGGAATATGCAATATGACGTATTAATTCATATTAACAATCACTAAACATAATAGCACTCAATTACTTCACCATGGGTGTGGTTGGTCCTACTTGTTTACCATGGGCTGGTCTTTACCGCTAGCTCATTTGTGCTGGTTTGGTGCCGTAGGATTGTAGACCAGGAATACTACCTTTTCCAGATTCCTGTATGGATTTACTGTGGTACTTGCACGGTCCCACAACTCTTTCATTCATCTTGTGTGCATTCTGGTAATTAATAAAAATGGGGAAAAATATGTACATATCTGACTCTTACTAATTAGAATAACGAAGACACAAACAATAGATTGCACGATTTATTGCCTGGCATATTTCGCTGTATCTCGTTAGGTACATACTGCAGAAATCACACAACTTACGTGAATTAATTAGATAAATCCTTCAAACTGAAATATACACATGTTCGCACAGTAATGTCGATTGTCTACCACGGTAATTTTAAACTGACTAACATGTCTTTCTGCTTACACAAGGACGGCTTCGGAAGGTTGATTAGTATAGCTTCAGCAAACTTTAACAATCGACTACTTTGTGTGTTGAACAACACACGGAAGGCACTGTCTCTTTCAACCACGTGAGCAGTCTCGAGCACATGTCTCCCGACCGATGAAGAAAGACTTTTCCGGTGTGTCGGCCTGCCTAGGCTACCATCTTCTGTGTGTAGTATTTTGTCCAACCAATTCGGAATATGTTCCGAAACCCTGCAATGTAACTGTCGCTCAGTTCTGCCTATGTAGATGGCCTCGCATCTGCACGTAAATTGGTAAATACAATTTGATTTGGCGTACAAAGCTACAGGTTCTTTTACTGCTGGGACTAGGATCGGTGTGTTTCTGTACCTTCACTTACGTGAATTAATTAGATAAATCCTTCAAACTGAAATATGCACATGTTCGCACAGCAAAGTAGTCGATTGTTAAAGATTGCTGAAGCTATAGTAATCAACCTTCGTAAGCCGTCCTTGTGTAAGCAGAAAGACATGTTAGTCAGTTTAAAATTACCGTGGTAGACAATCAACATTACTGTGCGAACATGTGTATATTTCAGTTTGAAGGATTTATCTAATTAATTCACGTAAGTTGTGTGATTTCTGCAGTATGTACCTGACGAGATGCAGCGAAATATGCCAGGCAATAAATCGTGCAATCTATTGTTTGTGTCTTCGTTATTCAAATTCATCACGGGAAAACATTGTTTTGAATTTCTGAAACGTCGCCTCCCATTACCAACTGTGAAGCGATTGGATGGATTACTCAAGCTGAAGTGTAAAATATTGGTACAGGAGTGTCGAGTGAGATTTCTTGAGGAATGCCTAAAGACGGGAATATTCCCTCACCGGTATTTCAGATCTCTCAGGGCGGACAGAATATGTCCGACAAGAAAAAACCTGAGACGACTGACAAAAAACCAGATAGAAGAAACCCAGTCTAAACTGGCCAACCTCAAGCGCACACACAGTTCTGCCTACTAAGTCACCAAAGAATTGAGCTTGTATGGCTACTTGAAGTTCACCAAATTCTGTACAGAAACAGTGTACAAGGTGAAAATCGCAGAGAATGCTCGCCTCAACAAATCACTGAGCACTGAAAAGATAACTACGTCAGTACTAGACAACCCAGAGAAGTATGTGAGGAACTTATCGTCGTACGTACTCAACAACATTGAAACGGAGGCCCTTGCATATGGATTAAAATTCTGCATAAAGCCCAAACACATTAACCGTGTTGATTCGCAAGCACAATTTGAAATGTTGTTTGATCAAGTCTCCAAGTTATCACCTACTTCTGCTGAGTCAGTCGGGTGGCTGAAGGCCAAACTGGTAGATTTAGAACACCAGTATCGCACAACCCCCTCTAAACAGACATGTCCGCTGACCAACGAACACCTTTCTGCCTTAAAAGCGTTAAAGGCCAACAAAACCCTTGTAATATTGAAACCTGACAAAGGGAGTGGTGCAGTACTGATGGACATGTCAGACTACCAGAGGAAAATGGATGATATATTATCAGATGAATCTAAATTCAGAGTAGAGCAAACAGTCAACAAGTCGGAGGACCTGGATGCAAAATGAGGAAAGAAATCCAGTCACTTGTGAATGCAGGACTCATCAGTGAGGCCACTGTAAAAACGCTCACACCACGTGGCTCCCAAACACCTCAGATGTACGGTCTACCCAAGCTTCACAAGCCCGGCATCCCACTAAGACCGATCCTTTCCATGGTTAACTCGGCACAACACCGAATGGCGAGATGGCTAGCTGAAATTTTAAAGCCAGTACGACAGTCCTTCGATCCAAGAACACTCAGGGATACATTCGAACTGGTGGAATTATTGGATACTATGGACATAAACAACAAACACATGGCATCCATGGATATTGCCTCTTTATTCACCAACGTTCCATTAGATGAGACCGTGAATATAATAAGCGACGCATTAGAGACAAACAACTAAAACTAGGCATACCATCAGCTATTCTAGAGAGGCTATTAAAATTATGTACTGCCAACATACAATTCAACTTTCTAAACAAGTCATATCGCCAAATTGACGGAGTGGCCATGGGGAGCCCACTTGGACCTATTCTAGCGGACATCTTCATGGCACACTTAGAAGAAAAGAGATCCTCAGAAATCAATAACTTGGCCTTTTACCGTCGTTACGTGGACGATATACTAATTATCACCACAGACGAGCTACAAGCAACGTCGTTCCAGGCCACAATGAACGAGACACATAAAACATCTCTTATCTATGGAACACGAACACAACGAAGCGTTGCCGTTTCTAGATATCCTAATGAGACGTAGAGCAGACGGCACAATTCAAAGATCGGTGTACCGCAAAGAAACATGGACTGGCCAATACTTAAATTTTCAGAGCTTCGCACCTGTCCAGTACAAACGGGGCTTAGTACGGACCCTGTTTGACCGTGCTAGGAAGATATGCACCCAGGACACACTGACAGAGGAATTTAAAACTCTGAAGAATGCCTTAAACCTGAATGGGTACTCCACAGGATTTATAAAGCGCCACTGCCAACAGCCCAAACCGAAATCAGAAGTAACTACAGTCCCTAAACTCAAAGTATTCATCCAGCTAACCTTCCGAGGAGATGACGTAATGCAACGTCTGCGGGACCGGCTCACAACAGCAGTCGAGCGAACATTCTGTGCTGCAGCTCTAGTCATCAGGTACAGAAACACACCGATCATAGTCCCAGCAGTAAAAGAACCTGTAGCTTTGTACGCCAAATCAAATTGTATTTACCAATTTACGTGCAGATGCGAGGCCATCTACATAGGCAGAACTGAGTGACAGTTACATTGCAGGGTTTCGGAACATATTCCGAATTGGTTGGACAAAATACTACACACAGAAGATGGTAGCCTAGGCAGGCCGACACACCGGAAAAGTCTGGCTTCATCGGTCGGGAGACATGTGCTCGAGAGCTGCTCACGTGGTTGAAAGAGACAGTGCCTTCCGTGTGTTGTTCAACACACAAAGTAGTCGATTGTTAAAGTTTGCTGAAGCTATACTAATCAACCTTCGTAAGCCGTCCTTGTATAAGCAGAAAGACATGTTAGTCAGTTTAAAATTACCGTGGTAGACAATCGACATTACTGTGCGAACATGTGTATATTTCAGTTTGAAGGATTTATCTAATTAATTCAAGTAAGTTGTGTGATTTCTGCAGTATGTATCTGACGAGATGCAGCGAAATATGCCAGGCAATAAATCGTGCAATCTATTGTTTGTGTCTTCGTTATTCAAATTCATCACGGCAAAACATTGTTTTGAATTTCTGAAACGTCGTCTTACTAATTAATTAAGTACAATGTCAAATTGACTGCTGATATCTGTACTCATTCTATACGGCAGTTCAGAGTTTTAAGTAATACTTGGATAACTGTGTCTCCTTGTTACCCTTAATGTACTCTGAATATACTTGTTTTAAGTTATATCCTTACCGCATAGTATCCTTTCTATGTAATGAAGTTAAAAAGTTGTTGTTTTTATTGTGTATGTAGTGTGGATAGTAATGTATTTAGTTGTATATGTATGTGTCTTAGTGAATGACAAGAGAGCTTGAGATGGTAAGTAAATTGAATGCTGAATGTATATTTAAAGAGATGTTTCTTCTGTTATTGTTAATTAGGTGATATCCTTATATTGTGACTTTACGGTGTTTTAAATGTGTGTGGTAATGATGTTTGCTTTACGTATCCTAAACAAACTAATTAAAATCATAAGATATTTATAGAATATCCGTGAAAGTTACTTTAATTACTATCACAGTTTTACAATAGGATCAAATAAATAAGTTTATTCCATTGAACTGTCATTGACCTATATAAATAATAGGCTGTTTGTTTGCAGTTCAATATATCTTCAGTCGTCAGTACAAATATTTCTAAAAGATTCTTTAATTCCCCGTTGCATTGATATTTTTTTCCTTTTGTTGAGAAAACTACTATTTTATAACTTGTATGTCCTAAATTACTGCATTGTTTTTCTATTTTCCAATGTATTGGCTAATGTATGCTTTTAAATTAGAGATGATACCTGGTGTTTCCCATAGTTGTTGGGTTTGGTAACACTAGTTGTCATTTGTTTCTAGCAATGTGACCGGCTAATGTCCGTCCAACCTCACCTGAACGCATATGTAAGCAATACAAGGTGTTCCTA
The DNA here is from genome assembly GCA_014155875.1 of Cepaea nemoralis. Classification (NCBI taxonomy): domain Eukaryota; kingdom Metazoa; phylum Mollusca; class Gastropoda; order Stylommatophora; family Helicidae; genus Cepaea; species Cepaea nemoralis. The sequence continues at coordinate 167,689 of JACEFZ010000819.1, forward strand.
GTATACACACTATGTTGTTTCTATGTATATAAAGCATGATGGAATGAATATCCGGCCGTTATTTCTTGTGATATTCTCGCGTGCTGTTCGGGACAGGAGATATTCCTTGTCTCAAGATGTTATTTGAGTTTGTTACTCATACTGGTGTGTACTGATGTCACAAATATTCATAATATTACACCGGACAGGATAGATGATAGCTCCTATATCTAGTATAATATAAATGTGACACATACCACCTGTTAATTTATATATAAAAAGAACATGGACAATATGTGATTACAACAAGTAGATATTATTTCCCATCATCAACTGTTGTTATTAAGTTATACAGTTGATCACTCCATTGTGTGAATTATTACAGCTGTTCTTAGCTCCCGTTGATGTGCTTATAAATCCATCAGTTCTCATTTGGCCATTAACTTGGGCCTTGATATGCCACCTTTTCCTCCTATAGCTATAAAGTCTTGTAATGAAGACATGTTTGCTGAATATGCTCAACTAATCTACTAAGAATATGATGTATCAGTAGCACAAGGTATCAATACTATACAGCCTATGCTGTTTCTGATCATTTAATGAATGATGGTGTGCTTATTTAGAAATTATCCCTATGACGTTATTAAATAATCTTCACACCCAGAAGTAACCTTTGAGTGAAGTTATCGTGGTGTCACAATGTTTCCAATATTACACCAGAAAAGATAGATGATACATACTATGAGTGGTATAATATATATATGAAGTATAAGATCTTAATTTCCACAGCAATGGAACACTAAGAACATATGTGTAACGCACGTGGATCTTGTTCCCGATCACTGAGAATTATTTTTGATATATCCAATTACTCCATAAATTATCTCAATACTCAGGCTTGTTATAAGCTCAACACCTATAATGGAGAAAATGACAAAAACCTGTGGAGGAAGTAACCAAATATCTATTCTAAACAGCCGCACAAAATGATACAAACACAGTCAGACAATTTAACTCGCCTGATGCCTTGTTGCTGCTGCTGTGTTGCGGTCCTTCACTGGTCCGGCATCTTCCTTCCAGTAGTCGAGGTCTTGAGTGTTGATAGTAGACCAAGGCTTAACCTTCAGATAGCTCTGTAGGAAAATTCTGGATTTTCTGTAACTTGAGTGGAAGAAAGTTTAATATAATATCGATTCACTGTGGTGATGTTGTGTTCTAGTTCTGGACTGAATCGGTATGTTGACTTCGGTTGATTCCGTTGTTCAATGTTAGTTGAAGACCAAACTTGAACTTCAGAACAATTTCTTGGAAAAATTCTGATCCTTGAATCCAGATGAAAATAACTTGATATACTACTGATTAATGATTCCTACTGTTCTTTCCCATGTAGTTATGATCCCCATTTCCTGCCATGTAGCTGATTACTGGCTAGTCTGCGCAGCCGCAGTGACAGAAGTAAGCAGGAACATGTATCACATGAAAATAGCAAACAAGCCAATGCCCTTGCCATTCTTCAGTATTTATTATTGACAATCATCGCCGCACTTCATAATAATCAATTGCCGACATGTGCGGGCTGACATACGAGGAATATATAACAATCTAAACAATGTTCAAAAGTGCAGTACAGCTCTTATACAATTGTTATCTCTAGCATCAACTTACGGACTGACTTGCCCTTGACATCGGCTATGTGCCGTTCTCAACTGCCGTTCACTCGGCGTGCTGATTATCGAGCTTGACTGGCTGTACAATTAGTCGCTCGGCTTGTGCGACATACTTTTGCCTCAGAAGCCAACAGACTTCTGCACATCCTTTTCAGTTTGCATCCAAATAGATAGAAAATGCAGACAAGAAAATCCGGCTGCTGTTGAGGCTGAAGTACAAGCGTTGATTTTCGAGAATTCGCTAGACAGTGACGCGGTCATCTACACAGATGGGTCGGTCGTCCGACATGTGAGAAGCTCATGGGCCTTTACAGCTCGGGCCGGAGGGAGAATTGTGAAGGAGGACTCTGGTGCTTTCACTGAAACCACAAGTAGCCTGACCATGGAAGTCATGGCAGTAAGTAAAGCAATAACGTGGCTCGAGACACAGACATTCACTAGGGCTTGTTTCCTTAGCGACTCAATGAACATGATCAAGAGGATAGAGGAGGGGTCGATCCGAAGAGAATGGTTGCTGCCTCTGAAGCGGTCTCGGCTGGCAAAGATTAGTTTCATCTTCGTGCCAGGGCATGCGGGAGTACAAGGAAATGAGCGGGCTGACAAGCTCGCAGGTGAGGCTACTGTTGAGAGCGGACGCGCCATGGACCAGGCTGACATTCTGAATGCTCTACGAGAAGTGAGACTTTTGCAAGAACCAAGTGATGACTGTGAATCTACAACAATGGCCAGACTGCGAGAGCAGCAAATTAAAAGAGGGGTGGCCAAACAAGAACACTACGCAGGAAGCCAAAGAAGATTGATAAACCAACACAGAACTGGCGTCGCTAGCCGCTACACGCTGCGGGATTTGCTGAGGAGGGGATCCGAGCACTTACGGACTGAATGGTCCGATGTGCAACGAGGATGATCTGTCGACTAACTAACTAACTAACTAACTTTTGCCTCAAGCTGAAGTGTCGTTCCAACCTTGGATTAATGTCAACTTCATGTCGCTTGGCTTCTGTACTTGTTTTCCCAACTGTCTCCGACGCAGACCCTGGCTAGACTGATTCTGTCCAGCCGTGTCTCGTCCGTGGACCACACAACTAGTGTCACGTGATACGAAACTTCTCTGAGTGACTTCCCTTAGTTCATCATCATCATCTGTTGCTCACCGACTTCCCTCAACTTAGTCGTGTGTCTTTGTTCATAAAAAAAAAAAAACTTTGTTGCGTATCCCTTACGGGACGTTGCAGTTAACACCAGCATTTTCAGCTGCTGTTGATGTACTAGGCAAGTGTTACGTTCAGTAGTTTGCCATTGCTTTCTGAACGACCGGTCTCTATACCTTTTTCGAAAATACGAGCACCGCCGTGTTTCGAACCTGGGTATACGGGCTCACAAACCGCGTTCGCAAGCCCTTCAGCCACAGAGACCGACTTCAACCGACTTTGTTCATAGTGATCATGTGAACTGTTCTCACTATGCCAATTACTCTTCTATGGTAAACATGTTCTTACTCTATCAGTTTACCGCTGTCTACCTCATATCGGTCCATGGCAATCAATCTTGTGATGTCTTAATAAGTTCAGCGATCAATCTTGTGATGTCTTCTTAAAGTCAATGATCAATCTTCTGATGTCTTCTTAAAGTGAATGATCAATTTTGTAATGTCTTATTAAAGTGAATGATCAATCCTTTGCTGACTTCTTGAAGTCTGTTATAATCTTGTGATATATTCTTAATGTGAATTATCAATCTTGTGATGTCTTCTTAAAGTCAATGATCATCTTGTGATGTCTTCTTAACGTCAATGATCAAACTTGTGATGTCTTCTTAAAGTGAATGATCAATCTTGTGATGTCTTCTTAAAGGGAATTATCAATCTTGTGATGTCTTCTTAAAGTGAATTATCAATCGTGTGATGCTTTGTAAGGTCAATGATCAATCTTGTGATGTCTTCTTAATGTCACTTATTAATCTTGTGATGTCTTCTTAAAGTGAATTATCAATCTTGTGATGTCTTCTTAAAGTGAATGATTAAACGTGTGATGTCTTCTTAAAGTCAATGATCAATCTTGTGATGTCTTCTTAAAGTGAATGGTTAAATTTGTGATGTCTTCTTAAAGTCAGTGATCAATCTTGTGGTGTCTACTTGTGTTACTGGGTGTAATATCTCCATCTTTACTGGGTTTAATGTCTCCACCTTTGGGCCAGACTTAAAATTGAATCATCTCTCTTGTGATGTCTTCTTGAAGTAAATGATCAATCTTGTGATGTCTTCTTGAAGTAAATGATCAATCTTGTGATGTCTTCTTGAAGTAAATGATCAATCTTGTGATGTCTTCTTGAAGTCTATGATCAATCTTGTGATGTCTTCTAGAAGTAATTGATCAATCTTGTGATATCTTCTTGAAGTAAATGATCAATCTTGTGGTGTCTTCTTGAAGTAAATGATAAATCTTGTGATGTCTTCTTGAAGTAAATGATCAATCTTGTGTTGTCTTCTTGAAGTAAATGATCAATCTTTTGATGTCTTCTTAAAGTAAATGATCAATCTTGTGATGTCTTCTTGAAGTAAATGATCAATCTTGTGATGTCTTCTTAAAGTCAGTGATCAATCTTGTGGTGTCTACTTGTATTACTGGGTGTAATATCCCCAGCTTTAGGCCAGACATAAAAGTGAATGATCAATCTTGTGATCTCTTGTGTGTAATATCCCTAACTTTTGTGATGTTTTCACGTGTTTCTGGGTGTAATATTAGGGATATTAAAACACCCAGACACACAAGAAAACATCACAAAAGCTAGGGATATTGCACCCAGAAATACAAGAAAACACCACAATAGTTAGGAATATTACATCCAGAAACATAAGAAAATATTGCAAGAGCAATTGTTCACTTTAAGTTTGCTCCAAAAGCTGGGGATATTATATCCAGTAAAACATGAAGACATCACACGAAGAGATCATTCACATTTAGGTCTGTCTCAAAGCTAGGAATAGCTTCTGTGATGTTTTCTTGTGTTTCTGGGTGTAATATCCCTAGCTTTTGGGGGAAGTCTTAAAAGTGAATAATTTGTCTTGTGATGTCTATGTATATTGATGAGTGTAATATCCCCAGCTTTGAGGCAGACCTAAATGTGATTAATTTATCTTGTCTCCATGTGTTACTGGGTGTAATATTCCCAGCTTTAGTAGAAGACTTAACAGTGATTTGTTTTCTCTTGTGATATCTGTGTATGCTGTTGCGTATAATATTCCCTGCCTGTCATCTGAAAGATTCTTTCTTGTGACGTCCCTGAATGTTTTGAGTGTAGTATTCCCTGCCTGTCAGGTGAATGATTCTCTTTTATAATGTCCCTCTATGGTGTTGAGTGTAATATTCCCTGCTTGTCAGGTGAATAATTCTCTCTTGTGATGTCCCTGTATGCTGTTGAGTGTAATATTCCCTCTTGTGATGTCCCTGTATGCTGTTGAGTGTAATATTCTCTATTGTGATGTCCCTGTATGCTGTTGAGTGTAATATTCCCTCTTGTGATGTCCCTGTATGCTGTTGAGTGTAATATTCTCTCTTGTGATGTCCCTGTATGCTGTTTAGTGTAATATTCTCTATTGTGATGTCCCTGTATGCTGTTGAGTGTAATATTCCCTCTTGTGATGTCCCTGTATGCTGTTGAGTGTAATATTCCCTCTTGTGATATCCCTGTATGCTGTTGAGTGTAATATTCTCTCTTGTAATGTCCCTGTATGCTGTTTAGTGTAATATTCCCTGCCTGTCAGGTGAATGATTCTCTCTTGTGATGTCCCTGTATGCCTTTGAGTGTAATATTCTCTCTTGTGATATCCCTGTATGCCTTTGAGTGTAACATTCCCTCTTGTGATGTCCCTGTGTGCTGTTGCATGTAATATTCCCTGCCTGTCAGGTGAATGATTCTCTCTTGTGATGTCCCAGTATGCTGTTTATTGTAATATTCCCTGCCTGTCAGGTGAATGATTCCCTCTTGGGATGTCCCTGCATGCTGTTGAGTGCAATATTGCCTGCCTGTTCGCTGAATGATTCCCTCTTGTGACATCCCTGTATGCTGTTGAGTGTAATATTCCTTCTTGTGACATTCCTGTATGCTGTTGAGTGTAATATTCCCTCTTGTGACATCCCTGTATGCTGTTGAGCAGGGGTGGCCAACACAAGGCCCGCGGGCCGCATGCGGCCCGCCGGTAGTCATGTTGCGGCCCGCGGAGTGGGAAAAGACGATGTGGTCGAAGCTTTAGCACGCTTGCTTGTTTACTTTAATTTAAAAATAAAAAATAGGTGCGTGGCCCGGCAGGAAATATTATTTCTGAAATTTGGCCCGCCTGCTGAAAAGGTTGGCCACCCCTGCTGTTGAGTGTAATATTCCCTCTTGTGATGTCCCTGTATGCTGTTGAGTGTAATATTCCTTCTTGTGATGTCCCTGTGTGCTGTTGCATGTAATATTCCCTGCCTGTCAGGTGAATGATTCTCTCTTGTGATGTCCCTGTGTGCTGTTGAGTGTAATATTCCCTGCCTGTCAGGTGAAGGATTCTCTCTTGTGATATCCCTGTATGCTGTTGAGTGTAATATTCCCTGCCTGTCAGGTGAATGAATGATTTCTCTCATTTACACATGTTGCAAACTATAATTTATCTCCAGCTTTGGCGGCAGCTGATCAAATAATCAAGTTTTCTTGCATGTTTACATTTGTCATGGAGTTATCAGCATCAGCTTTGTAGAGCAGACTTGATCATGACTTTCTATTGTGCTGTCTATATGTGTTACTGGGTGTGAAACTGAGAGTTAACTGTCTCATAAAGTGCGATAGCCGGTTTTTCTAGGAGACTACAGACAGCTGGAGTTGACCAGCGAGATACAGACATTTCCATCGCCTGTCTGTCATTTGGTCATAAACAAACATGGGCCTAGGGCCATGTTGCAAAATACTTTAACAGCAGAAATGGACAAAGTGTTCGTCTCTGATTTGAGAAAGCCAGGTACAAACGAAATTGGCTTTTTGCATTCGAGGATCCTGAGGATGTTCAACTTCTCGCTGATGCCTGGGTATTTATAGAACTCCTAAATTTATTGGATAATGGTAGAAAACTATATCTCGTGTGCATATTACTAAACTTAAAGAAATTCAAAAGCAATTGGAAATTGAAGGGGAAAACACAGGTTACTGTCCGAGTTAAATTATTAAAATGTCCCACCAAAATGATTGTCCATAGCATTGGTGGTTCTCGTATACACATATTTGGGTTCTCGCTGGTGATACAAAGTTTGTGGAGATTCTCTTTGTGTGATCTACAGGAGGAGACTGGAGGTATCTGGGCACGCAAGACCATAACTTACTTCTGCATCATAGGGTTGGAGAGGATAGACCAAAGAGGTTCATTCTACTTGGTTGGGTAGAAGAGAATAGACCAAAGAGGTTCATTCTACTTGGTTGGGTAGAAGAGGATAGACCAAAGAGGTTCATTCTACTTGGTTGGGTAGAAGAGGATAGACCAAAGACGTTCATTCTACTTGGTTGGGTAGAAGAGGAAACCATAAGATACACATTCAGGTTAGAAGAGGAAACCATAAGATACACATTAGGTTAGAAGAGGAAACCATAAGATACACATTAGGTTAGAAGAGGAAAAATGCTTTATGAGACCATAAGATGCACATCAAGGTAGAAGAAACGAGTATATGAATAAATTCTTATATGACTGCAATGAGAACATAAGATACACATCAGGAGAGAAGAGGAAAATGCTTTATAAGACCATATGATACACGTCAGGGGAGAAGAAACAAGTATATGAATAAATCCTGTATATGACTATAATGAGACCATAAGATGCACGTCAGGGGAGAAGAGGGAAAATGCTTTATGAGACCATAAGATGCACGTCAGGGGAGAAGAATCAAGTAAATGAATAAATCCTTTATATGACTATAGTGAGATCAGCATAGCCAAATGATTAAGAGTGCTTGCTCTTAAACTTCCGGTGTGCTGAGCCGAGGTAGCGAGTTTTACCCCTAAATCCGTCAGTTGGACTAAAATGTTGACTTCACGTCCTTGACTTGGGGACGTAAAGTACAAGTACCTCAGAAGTTGGAAGTGGTTTCGCCTGATGGTGATAAGGAAAGCTAACCCACACATAAAAATCTGCCTAGTGCACAAGAGGTAGTAGCATTATATGGACTACGCCTGATTTCAAAGTAATGTGTCTGCTGATGCCAATTGCTTTGAGTCAAAGATGTACAGAATACAACTGAATACTGGACATTCTGATAGTGCAATAGCTAAACAACATGATATAATGTCAACCAAGAATTCATGTTTTCAATAACTAAACAACATGATATAATGTCAACCAGGTATTCATGTTTTCAATAGCTAAACAGCATGATTATAAGTGCATATGGTCGTAAGCTTAACCCTTACCGCCGTCTCCGGGAGCCGCTCGGTGTGAAAGGATTGCGGCAAACGACCATCGTGACCAACAATCCTTCTACGATCGGCCCGAAGCAGCAGCTACTAGTTCGTTTTCCCAACCTCGGTGCACACGATGTTATCGTGCCTAGGTCAGTGCGGCTGGCATTCAATGTCGCCCTCAGCTCCCCTGATGTCAACCGGTTCGTGGTTCAGAACCTCGGCCGCGCACTGGTTCACAAGCTGACCGTTAGGCTCTCCGGCAATGAAGTCTTCTCTCTTGTGGACAATGATGTCTACAACGTCTACCTGGATCTTTGGAAGAGCCGATCGGAGCGGGCGAGCGTTGTCTATCAAAGCATCGATACAAGCACCGGCATGAATGTGAGCAAGGCGCTGCTGTTTTTTTTTTTTACAACCCGCAGATCACCAAAGTTGAAGACATTGTGGAAGGACAAGCCAATCAGCTATTTGCGCATGGCTTAGCGCCACACCAGCTCTGGGACGAAGCTAGGAAATCCTTTGCCGGTGGCCTCAAAAGATACTCTGAGACAAGTGCTGTTGCCAAAGAGCTAGGATTGTTCGATGTCAGTCTAGACCAGTACTTGATGACAAAATTATGCTTGTGGCTGGACTTCCGGACGTCCGATGATGACCATCTCACGGCAGCTGCCGGCGTGTAGAGAACGGCTCTGAGGGCATCACTCTCCAGATCACGAAAGAGGCTGAACCGGCGGGGCCACTGTACTGCTACGTTGATTTGTTATGGACGGATAGCTGAACATCGACACCGGGAGATTCGTTAGTGCTGTTTATTAATGGAGTTCCCACTTAAGCCACATTTGGCCATCATCACGGGCCCCACATCGTGTGGTAAAACAGAATTCATTCCCGACCTCCTGGAAGGCCCGTACAGGGATGTTTTCGAGCATATTGTCATTGCTTGCCCTTCGGTACGATATAATGAAACATACAGGGCCCGGCCGTGGGTGTGGTCAGATCCTGAGGTCTTCATATTTGACCCCGGTGATCGGCTGCTCAAATGGCTAGAGGCCTTCTATAACATGTTTCAGGGGACCCCGACGTTATACATCATTGATGACTGCAGCGCAGAGGACGCTATTGCTCAGAAGCGGACTATGTTGACTTATCTAGCTTTTAGCGGGCGACATGCCCAGCAAAGTCTGTGGGTTCAAACCCAGAAGTACAACGCCGTTGCGAAAGGCCTCAGGGCGCAGACACAGTTGGTGGCGCTCTTCCATTCCAAGGATAAGGATAACTTTGAAGACTGCCTGGATGAGAACTACGTCATCCACTCTAGGGAGGAACGTGATGGGGTATGAAAGCAACTCGAAGCTAATGAGTTCTCAAAGCTGGTACTGAGGACCAAGTTCCGATTTTCTTATAATGTGCTCAAAGCTGGTGAGGTTTGTTAGATACAGATACTAAGCATATGTTAAGCATCAGCTAAGCATCTGTTAAGCATCAGCAAAGCACCACTTAAGCATGTATGAAGCATCAGCTAAGCACCACTTAAGCATGTATGAAGCAGTGCTTTGTTACTTATTTGTATTACAACTGATATGCACATGTTGTGTGCTTGGATGGGCTGTGCATTCCTATATTAGAGTTAGACGTTGGGTATTTGCAAACGCTGTGATGGATTGTGACACTATACTCGACCAGCTGTTACGTGAAGAGGCAAAGCCAGCAGAGTCTGCTCCGGATACACATGCAACAACGGATATACATACAACAACACCTGCAACAACACCACAGTCCGGATATGTGTTGCATCGTGAAAGGCTGGCAGCACTTGCGGCTGGGGGACGTTCCGGGAAGTATATAGAAGGTAAGTACTCCAAACTTACAGTGGAACAGGTTGAGGCCTTGCCTGATCAATAAATTGAGAAGCTTTATGCATGGCACGAGGCGAGGCTTGGAGCTGCAATAACAAAGACCCAGGGCACGGCTATGCTACAGATGTACGTACAAGTGGCAAGTATGTTCCTCCCCATTGCTGATAATCAAGCTTTGGTGACAGACCTGGAGGCCGACCCGTTTCTAGGGCATGCGCTAAACACAGTTACATGTGAACTCTACCATAAGTTCGGTATGTGCTTAGCACCTGCAACTGTCGCGCTAGCAACTTTTAGGCACTGCCATTTTGGACATATCTGCCCTAAGCAAGAACAAGATGAAGGAGGAGACCCCCGAAATTGCTCCACAGGAGAAACTAGTGACGAAGGACCCCAGGAAAGTTGCGGCTGGGAAGAGAGGAGCTGCTGCTCGAAAGAGTCGTGAAGCAGATAGGTTGTCTCTAGCTCTGCAGCAGGCTGTTCGTGAGAAGAAACGAAAGTTAGCCCCCGAGCATGAGCAGGCCCCACCACCGCTGTTTCCAATGGTGCCCGTTGATTACCGCGGCTGGACTCCATGAATTATCGGAGTGGCTGGTGTTGTCGTTGTCGTCGGTGTAATTAGGCAGAAAATGCGGCGGACTAAAGCACCTGCCCCACCTATGCCTTCCAAGCGACCGGAGACTAACGTATTAAAGAATAGAGATCCATTTTATATGGAATAATGGCAAGTGTTGACGGAAGAGCTATTGTTAATGCCGTTTACCACGGCGCTGTAGTGGCCGCGCTTACATTAGTCACCGCAAAACTGACCAAGGTGATTTTCAAAGGGGCAACCTTGCCCAAGCTAGACGCTGATATGTATGACATTGGGATGATGGTTTTAGACACGTCCATCGCCTTAGCCCTTCGAGATTTGCTTATCAAAGAGGGCTTGATCCCCGCTGATATATTGCATAAGCCCTTACAGTATCAGCCCCGCTAGCTATGGCCTCTGTCGCAATGATGATAGGGGGTGCTGTTGTCAATGCTCTCGCGTTTACGGGGGGCAACTACCTCTTTTCCAAGCTAGGGCATGCGGACGCCCATGACGAAATGAGGCGGCACGATGAGGCTGTCGAGCGGCTACAGGCGACCCAGGCTGAGTGGACGAGAAAGAGAACCGCGCGGCTGGACTGGCTCAACGATGAGCTACAGCGCGAAGACCACGCCGTTCACTCTTTCCAAGATGTCGACCAGGCCATGCGGGAATACTGACTGATCTCCGGCAAACTTGTAGAGCCCCTCGAGCCTGAACCTCACCTTTCGTATTTCTATGTGCCATCCGAGCCACAGAAAGACCGCGAGATCACTTTCATCGTTCTTGGGCTGTCAGCGACGGGAATTGTTGCTTATAAGTTGCTTTAGAGATTGACCGCTGCTACCAAGTAACAAAATGAAACGTCTGGAGGACATCTACTACAGCCCCCAGGTGTATTGGAAAGGCTTGGCAGCCATTAAGCAGCTCGCTGCTGCAGCTCATGTTTCAGAGGATGTTGCCCGAGACTAGCTTAAGAAGCAAGCTATTTTTCAAATCTATCTGCCCGACCCTCGTTATATTCCGCGGCCATCTATTGATGAAGATAGACCGAATGCCGTCCATCAGGCTGACTTGCTCTACCTACCACATGACCGGGTTGGTAGTAAGACATTTAAGTATGCCTTGACGGTTGTGGATTTTGCCTCACGGTTTAAAGAAGCAGAGGCTTTGACTGACAAGAGCAGCGAAGGGGTGGCTTTGGTCCTTGAGCGAATTTACAAACGCGGGCCACTCAAATGGCGACAGCTTCTGCAGGGCATGAGTTTATGGGTGCCGTGAGCCAGTTGGCCGCGAAGCATAAGACACAGATACGACGGGGAGAAGATGGGAATCACCGGCAGCAGGCGATCGTCGAGAGGTTCAATCGCACTCTGGCAGAGAGACTGTTCGGTGCCCAGTACGCCCAAGAGTTACTACTGGCAGCTCGAGGGTCCTCTGAACGTTCGGTTGAATGGGTTCAGGCTCTTCCTCATGTGGTCGCGGCGCTTAACGGTGAGGTGACTCGGTTGGCGGGTCGGAAGCCGGTTGATGCTATTGAGGACACCTCTGTATCCCATACTCCGGCCGCTCCAGCTCACCGCGCTATCGGCCTCAAGGAACCTCTGATTCTGTCTGATGCTCTAGTTTGGTATCTGTATGCAAGCTCACCTGGGGAGCACGAGCTTGAAGGTAGCCGGCGCCGGGCGACTGATCCTTCGTGGTCACTGACTTTGCACGGTATTCACCATATCACCCAGCAAGAGGGTCAGCCCACTCTTTACTACCTGCTGGATGGGCCAGCTCGTGGATTTGTGCGCGAGGAACTGCTTGTTGTGCCTCCTGACACACAGCTACCCCCTAGCCGCATTCTAGACCAACGAGCTTGATGAACATGCGCTCTATTTCACGCTCCGTGGCGATATGCACATAGGCTCTTGTGGTAACACCATCGGCGCAAATCCATTTTTTCGTGTCCATGGGGCTCAGGGATGTTTTTTTCTGCTCATAGACGCGACGCTCAGAGGAAAGGCGAGATGGACATATAATCAGATTGCTACTGGAACTAATAGTGTTGGAACTCTTCGCTGGCTGCTGAGGATGGGGACGGAGTGCTTATGGGAATGTACCGAATGCTGTGATGTCGGTTCCTAAATCAATCAATCAATCAATCAATAGACCCTGATCTGATGGCCCTTGCTTCGTATGGCTATCTGTGTGTGCTTGTATTCTCGCCGGCCAAACAGGCTTTCCTTATACAGTTCATGCCTGAGGCCCTTTTTCACAACCACTGTGGAGACTCCTTTGGCTTTCTTGATGTTTGTGGCTTTTAGGATTGAGGACATCTTCGGTCTGAGGCCGACGATCTCGGCTATGGGGCGGCTGATGCATTCATCTTTGAATTTACCGACCCCCTTTTTGTTCGCTGTCGAATAGTTGGTGTGGTCTCGTGGGTAATCTGAGAAGTCGTACCAGTGGGGGTGGGCTTTCATGTCTGCGTACACATCGTCGGTCTCCACCTGGAACAGTAGAGAGTCTGTGTCGGTGTAGCAAAGCTGTACTCTATTGCCGTATTGTGGTTTGAGCTTGTTGTACCAGAAGCTGTACATGAGGTGCTTGGACAGGTCTAGGATGGCCTGCCCGCAATAGACTGGTTTGTTCAGCTGGACTCTGGTCTTGGTGCTGTGCACAGCAATCAGTCCTCCGCCGAAGATGGTGCGTGATTCCAAGTTGGGGCTGGCTATTAGCCGCCGGAGTCGGTCGGTCTCTGTGGCCCGGACCAGGTTGACATTGATACGTTTGAGGACGTTCTCCATACTCTTCCCGAAGACTGCGTTGTTCATCAGTTTGAAGAAGTCCTTCTCGAATTCCGACTTGGCCTGAGCCCGTATAGTTGTGTTCATTTCTATGTATGGCTTCATCCACGAGGATTGATTGAACTTGATAGCTCTGTGGATCTTTGTAACCTGTAGACCAAGGCTGTAATAGAGCTTGAGATTGCGGTAGTGGACGATGTACCGCTCCTTGTTGCGGAAGTTGGGGACTAGCTTTGTTTTCTCCGTGAACTTGCCCCCCAACTCGTTCTGAAACTTATGCTGATAGTCACTCAACCACCACTCTGGGGTGGACATCGTTTCTGGCGCTAGTGGGCTTCATGCAGATGCTCTGGGTATTTCATATCCACATCAACAAGCCAGCCCTCAGGCGCATCGTCTGGTGTGCTCAGTACCTCCTCGAGGGTTGGGTTGGTCCACTGGAACCCGCTAGTGGGGAGGTATTGCATCATCGCCCAACCTTACAGACTATTCACATCGAGATACATGATCCATGTTTTCGGTGCTTCGGGGGCGTAGTCTGGGAACATGGGATTATTGGCCTTCGCATATCGCTTCGAGACCATGGCCACACCCCCTCGGAGGCCATTCTCAACGAAGAGGTGCATGTCCTGGTCGGTCAGGAGCTCGAGTTGGACCTTCGTCTTTTTTAGGAGTGCGTCCCATGCTAGGCCTGGCACACTGATGTAGTGGGCTGGGTCAAGCCAATACTCTCTCATACAGGTGTCTCGGAACGCCTCAAAGACATCGGCCGGCAAGAGGACGTCTGTTTTCAGGTATAGGTCGTGGTAGTCTCCGAGTGCTTTGCAGCCGAGCTCCTGTCACACTTTCTGGACGTGGGCGTAGTCGGCATCACTGATTCCTTCTCTAGTGAGCTTGCTGTAAAAGGCCTCTTTGGGTGGTAGGCGGTCTTCACTGAAGCGCTCGGCACTGTCCATGTATTCGTAGGGGTTGTCGCGGTGCACTTGAGACAGCCTCTCCTCTGCATATGCAAACAGTAGAGTATTATGGATAGAATTATAAATGTTGCTTACTTTTAATATTTATTTTATAACTATGTTTGTAAATGCCTGTCAGGGAATTATTGGGTGTTAAACGTTACCTTATACCGATCAAAATTGCTTAGTCATGGCATAGACAGGAGTTGGCAGTCGGGGTCAAAGGTTGATCAATGAAACAGCAGGAGCTACCAATGAAAACGCGGTAGACACATTAACGCGCATGGCCAGCAAACATTCGGTCATTTCGCTATACGGGCCAAGCGAAGACGGTCGAACTCCAAATTTTATCATACTTGCTAAAAGGCAAAATCTACGACTTGTCTGTTATATACTGTTAGGCCCATGCTTTGGTGATCCAATAAATAATTGTAGGATGAGTTGGAAACATGTATAACTATTTATATGCATTTTGTATGTACTAATAATCCATTTCTTTTACAGCATTAGAAATCTCCATGGCTAGTAGATTTCGATAGGCTGTTGTATGATATCCCCAGTTATTTATGTGGTAGTAGGATCTCGTGTCTCTAGATTAATGTTCAATCCTAATGGCAGGTTTCATAGTGTATAGGATTGTTATACTGTCAGAGAAGATTAATTTGTTCAAATGGGTATATAAATTACTTACAATGGATGACGCAAGCCATGCTTGCTAACATTGTCAGAAACGTGTTGGTATCAAATTGCTAGGACAAGCTATGATTGTACGTTGAGTGTCAAGACAATCCCCAGGCAGGAGTACATAAGCTTGTTGTCTAGGATAGTGATTAGTTAGGATTTGTAGGGAGGGATTGTAAGTGCAATATTTGTAGGATGGATTAACCACGAGGTAGAATGTGTGAAACCATAGAATATAAATATAGCTAGCCACATGGATGACAAAGGTCATCATGATAGAGTAACACGCGTGTTGTTATAATCTAGTGAGGCACACGCCATGATTGTACTGTGACGGCAGTGAAAATCACTGGACCAGAGTGCAGAAGCATGTGTCCTATAATTCTTGGTTTTATTCTAATTCTTGGTTCTGTTAGAATTCTCAGTAACTAGGATTCTGGTTGAGTCGATCTGAAGCCTTGTTATTCCGAGTCCTTGGTTCAGGGTAAATGTATGATGTTTACAATTCATAGTCTAATCACACTCTTGATTGCTTGTTCAGAATTCTAGATGATTGTGTTCTTCATTGATTGTTCAGAATTCTAGGTGATTGAGTTCTTGATTGATTATTCAGAATTCTATGTGATTGAGTTCTTGACTGATTGTTCAGAATTCTAGGTGATTATGTTCTTGATTGATGGTTCAGAATTCTAGAAGATTGAGTTCTTGATTGATTGTTAGACTTATTGTTTCATAGTAAAGTCTTGATTGTTAGAAATGTCAGGAGTACAGAGGTGTGATCGTTGGGATCAATAGGAGTTTATCATAGTCTCTTTCCTTTGTTCAGTAGGGAAATAGGATGCGACATGAGTGTTTCTGATACACGTTGATTGTCGGAGAGATTCACAACAATTAACTTCATTCAGTATAATTATCACTCATGTTTATTGGTTTTCATTTCTATGAAGCTTCAAAGGTTGTGTAGGGACTGGATCTGTCGCTATTCCTTTGTCTAGTACTATATGCCATCTAGGCTGCTCATAGAGTGAAGGAACCGCTATAGAACATCTCTTTATCCTCAGTGAAGTGTGTGTCTGATGATAAGTTACTATAGAAGGTTAGGCAGAAAGTCATGTTAAAGGTATGGGCGTTCTCCAGAAACTTACGAGTGTGCCTTTGTCAATTTCAGCTTGAGAGGCTACCAGAGTTGCTACTGCACCACCAAGCTTTCATCACCGAGCTATTGAAGAGAAGAGCCAGTGAGTGGCTGACCACTAGGCAGAAGCAGAGAAGAGTCTGGCTCCATGCAGCACTCAGATAAGCGCCTGTCGCCAACCTTGCCAAAAACCACTGACCACTGAAGCCTTCAGTTAGGACCTAGAACTAGGTCATACACTACCACGTAGTACAGAGAGAGCTCTAGGCACTTCCGAAACTTACGGAGAAGTGTCAATTCCTTTTATTTCATCTTCAACAGCATCAAATAAACATACACTTGTATTTGTAGTAACTGTACAAAGTGCTTTTAGACTTTTATATTTATTTGCATACAGTTTATGTATGCGATGGCTCAGCAGCTAGCCCTCGTGGGAGGCTTGTGTGCGAGCTGTAGGGTTGTGGTAGACTCATCTTCAATCCGTTCCCACTTCCGAGTGCGTTAGGCCTCGTCTTTGACTTGCCCTTGCAGCGCTGGGTACAGCTCAGCCACTCGCATGAGCAGTTCCAAACGAACAAAATCGCCCGCTTGGGCGAGTTCTCTGATAAGGGTGGCTTTGTTCCGCCGGCTGTATGGCATCCCATACTCGCGTGCTTGCTGTTGTAGTTGTCTGAGTGTAGGCATGGCCAAATATACAACTTCGCCTGTCTAGCATATATGTGTATATGTACAACGTATATTTCCATGCCTCTAATTGAAATTCAAAATTCTGTGATCATGGACAAACGTCGAAACTCTGTGTTAAAGGGCTTCACCTTTTCATGGTACCACCTTCGGCGGTTGGTGGCGTTATAACCACACTCCCTACATAGTGTTAGATAGTTTGTGACCCCCCCCCCCCTCCCACAGCCTTGGCAGGGCTTGGTGCACGTCCCTTCCCACACCAGAACTGCGTGTACCTTTAAGTACTCCCTCATACAGCTACGCTCACAGAGTTCTGTGGAATATAGCCGTAACCACTTACACTTGTTCTTCACGGTACGCATCACAGTATACCCAAAGATGATATACTCTAAATCGGCGGCGCATCGCCCCGCTCTCTCAGGCGTGCCGCTGTGCTTGCGTGTGTGCGTGCGTGCGTGTGTGCGTGTGTAAGTGTGTGTATGTGCGTGCGTGTGTGTGTGTATGTGTGTGTATGTATGTTTACGCGTGCGTGCATGCGTGCATGCGCGTGTGTGCGCCCCGGGGCCCTGGGGGGCTGGGCCCCGGGGTTCGTCGTGGTCCCTGGGGGTATTGTTTTGGCTCCCCGCCGCTACCAGCGTGTGCTACCCCCTTGACTACGGCCAGTACCCCCCTTATGCATCTACTGAAGGGCGGTATATAGCAATATTAGGCTCATTGTTTATTTTATTTATTTTTTTTTTTTCTTCGTGGCATCTTTCGCAGTTTCAATGCTCGGTGAATGAAAATTTACTTTATAATACTTGATTATGTGGTTGTTTCGGGATTTGAAATTTAAATATTGAGCACAACCCACTACTGGCAACGCCGATCGCATTCTGATATGAACCTAAGGCCCATCCACGTCAATATGGAAACACTATACTCGAGTTTCGCCCTCATTTGAGCTCGTCAGTAGTGCATATCCCTGACCGGATCCGGAAACAGTCCCGGATCACGCGTGTGAAGCGGGTGTGTAACCACGCGGCACACACTGGACACACCAAATTATCACAACAGAACATCACAACGCTACCCATCGTAGGCTATGCTCAAGATTGCCCAATCGCCGCGACCGACGTCGGTCAATCGATGGGACCCGAACGATCAGGACTTCTCACTGGCAAGAAACACCAGGCCTCCTAAATCCAGTGAGCAATAATCAATTGGTTATGTGGTTGTTTCGGGATTTGAAATTTAAATATTGAGCACAACCCACTACTGGCAACGCCGATCGCATTCTGATATGAACCTAAGGCCCATCCACGTCAATATGGAAACACTATACTCGAGTTTCGCCCTCATTTGAGCTCGTCAGTAGTGCATATCCCTGACCGGATCCGGAAACAGTCCCGGATCACGCGTGTGAAGCGGGTGTGTAACCACGCGGCACACACTGGACACACCAAATTATCACAACAGAACATCACAACGCTACCCATCGTAGGCTATGCTCAAGATTGCCCAATCGCCGCGACCGACGTCCGTCAATCGATGGGACCCGAACGATCAGGACTTCTCACTGGCAAGGAACACCAGGCCTCCTAAATCCAGTGAGCAATAATCAATTGATTATGTGGTTGTTTCGGGATTTGAAATTTAAATATTGAGCACAACCCACTACTGGCAACGCCGATCGCATTATGATATGTTGTTGTTTTTTTTTTTGTTTTTTTTTTTGGGGGGGGGGGGGGAGGGGAGGGGGGGGGTGAATATATTCTGGAAAAGTAAAAAACAAATGTATCATTTTTCGATGTAGTCACCACTGCGTTCAATGTAAGTCATCCAGCGCCGATAACAAGCTTGGATTCCTGTAGAAAAAAAAATGCTCTTGGTCACGTGTGTAACCACTCATGCACCACCTGTTGTACTTCTTCACATAAGTCACGCCGTTATGAATATTCTTACTCCACTCATACACTTGCTGGACTGACAGGCATGCATCACCACACTGGACCTTCATTCGCCGATGAATTTCTACAGGTTTCACCCCTTTACTGATCACAATGCCGATAACAGAACGTTGCTTCTCTTTGGTGCATGTCAAAAGTGGACGGCCATCTATAAACTGTCCTTTTGACGTCACCGTGGTCGTCTACACCGAGATGTCACGTGCTTAACACTCTTGACATCCTTAACGACAATATTGACAGGTTACAAGACAATGGCATGGTTATTGTAATTTCAGTCATACTTTTAAGATCTTTATTTGAAGACCCCTCTTATGTCATGATGTTTGAAAACATCGCTACGACAGGAAGGAACAGAGGTAGAAGAGCAAGGGCACATCGACAGAAATGATGCTGGATGGACTGGGACATGGACTATCGTCAACAGAACTGATCGAGGACATCAAAGACCTACCTACATATAGGGGCTCTAGTCTCTAATTCTTATCTGAACCTCTGATTGATTGATTGATTGATTTAGGAATCGACATCACAGCATTCGGGGCATTCCCATAAGTGCTCCGTCCCCATCCTCAGTAGCCAGCGAAGAGTTCCAACACTAATAATACCATTTTCTGATCCTCTTTGAGCGCCAAACAATGCATGTGTGTTTATTTATGAGACATCTTGGTTGTCTAGTCTCTAATTCTTCCCCCAACTTCTTTGAGCGTCAAACAATACATGTGTGTTTATTTATGAGACATCTTGGTTGTCTAGTCTCTAATTCTTCTCTGAACCTCTTTGAGCGCCAAACAATAGATGTGTGTTTATTTATGAGACATCTTGGTTGTCTAGTCTCTAATTCTTCTCTGAACCTCTTTGAGCGTCAAACAATACATGTGTGTTTATTTATGAGACATCTTGGTTGTCTAGTCTCTAATTCTTCTCTGAACCTCTTTGAGCGCCAAACAATAGATGTGTGTTTATTTATGAGACATCTTGGTTGTCTAGTCTCTAATTCTTCTCTGAACCTCTTTGAGCGCCAAACAATAGATGTGTGTTTATTTATGAGACATCTTGGTTGTCTAGTCTCTAATTCTTCTCTGAACCTCTTTGAGCGCCAAACAATAGATGTGTGTTTATTTATGAGACATCTTGGTTGTCTAGTCTCTAATTCTTCCCCCAAATTCTTTGAGCGCCAAACAATACATGTAGTTTATTTATGCGACATCTTGGTTGTCTAGTCTCTAATTCTTCCCACAACTTCTTTGAGCGCCAAACAATGCATGTGTGTTTATTTATGCGACATCTTGGTTGTCTAGTCTCTAATTCTTCCCCCAACTTCTTTGAGCGCCAAACAATCCATGTGTGTTTATTTATGCGACATCTTGGTTGTCTAGTCTCTAATTCTTCCCCCAACTTCTTTGAGCCCCAAACAATGCATGTGTGTTTATTTATGAGACATCTTGGTTGTCTAGTTTCTAATTCTTCCCCCAACTTCTTTGAGCGCCAAACAATACATGTAGTTTATTTATGAGACATCTTGGTTGTCTAGTCTCTAATTCTTCTCTGAACCTCTTTGAGCGTCAAACAATGCATGTGTGTTTATTAATGAGACATCTTGCGTCTCTAGTCTCTAATTCTTCTCTGAACCTCTTTGAGCGTCAAACAATACATGTGTGTTTATTTATGAGACATCTTGGTTGTCTAGTCTCTAATTCTTCTCTGAACCTCTTTGAGCGCCAAACAATACATGTGTGTTTATTTATGAGACATCTTGGTTGTCTAGTCTCTAATTCTTCTCTGAACCTTTTGAGCGCCAAACAATAGATGTGTGTTTATTTATGAGACATCTTGGTTGTCTAGTCTCTAATTCTTCTCTGAACCTCTTTGAGCGCCAAACAATAGATGTGTGTTTATTTATGAGACATCTTGGTTGTCTAGTCTCTAATTCTTCTCTGAACCTCTTTGAGCGCCAAAAACTAGATGTGTGTTTATTTATGAGACATCTTGGTTGTCTAGTCTCTAATTCTTCTGTGAACCTCTTTGAGCGCCAAACAATAGATGTGTGTTTATTTATGAGACATCTTGGTTGTCTAGTCTCTAATTCTTCCCCCAAATTCTTTGAGCGCCAAACAATACATGTAGTTTATTTATGCGACATCTTGGTTGTCTAGTCTCTAATTCTTCCCCCAACTTCTTTGAGCGCCAAACAATCCATGTGTGTTTATTTATGCGGCATCTTGGTTGTCTAGTCTCTAATTCTTCCCCCAACTTCTTTGAGCGCCAAACAATGCATGTGTGTTTATTTATGCGACATCTTGGTTGTCTAGTCTCTAATTCTTCCCCCAACTTCTTTGAGCGCCAAACAATGCATGTGTTTTTATTTATGAGACATCTTGGTTGTCTAGTTTCTACTTCTTCCCCCAACTTCTTTGAGCGCCAAACAATGCATGTGTGTTTATTTATGAGACATCTTGGTTGTCTAGTCTCTAATTCTTCCCCCAACTTCTTTGAGCGCCAAACAATCCATGTGTGTTTATTTATGCGACATTTTGGTTGTCTAGTCTCTAATTCTTCCCCCAACTTCTTTGAGCGCCAAACAATGCATGTGTGTTTATTTATGAGACATCTTGGTTGTCTAGTCTCTAATTCTTCCACCAACTTCTTTGAGCGCCAAACAATACATGTAGTTTATTTATGAGACATCTTGGGTCTCTAGTCTCTAATTCTTCTCTGAACCTCTTTGTGCGCCAAACAATAGATGTGTGGTTATTTATGCGACATCTTGGTTGTCTAGTCTCTAATTCTTCCCCCAACTTCTTTGAGCGCCAAACAATGCATGTGTGTTTATTTATGCGACATCTTGGTTGTCTAGTCTCTAATTCTTCCCCCAACTTCTTTGAGCGCCAAACAATGCATGTGTGTTTATTTATGAGACATCTTGGTTGTCTAGTTTCTAATTCTTCCCCCAAATTCTTTGAGCGCCAAACAATGCATGTGTGTTTATTTATGAGACATCTTGGTTGTCTAGTCTCTAATTCTTCCCCCAACTTCTTTGAGCGCCAAACAATACATGTAGTTTATTTATGAGACATCTTGGGTCTCTAGTCTCTAATTCTTCTCTGAACCTCTTTGAGCGCCAAACAATAGATGTGTGTTTATTTATGCGACATCTTGGTTGTCTAGTCTCTAATTCTTCCCCCAACTTCTTTGAGAGCCAAACAATGCATGTGTGTTTATTTATGAGACATCTTGGGTGTTTATTCTCTAATTCTTCCCTCAACGTCTCTGAGAGCCAATCAATACATGTGTGTTTATTTATGCGACATCTAGGGAGATGTCTGAAGCCTACGTCAGCTGTCAGGGCACCTGAAAATGATGATGATTTATTCTGTTGACATATTCTATATATGTCATTTGTCTTTTTCTTATGTTTAGATGAGTAGCCGGCTCCTTGGCGAAGGTGTTAAAGACGCATTTCGATATCCCGCATATCGCGTTCGAAATATAGTTGCGGGCGATTTGGCAGCAGACCGTCTTGCGTTGGTTTTTTTTATAAAATGGTATGGGTGCCAGTCGTTCATAAAGCAATGACTGAACGTAAACTTACCAAGAGACACAAACAGCCACAAAATGCTGCCATTGACTGCGACGTCCTGTAAAGGATAAGCAACTAACTTGTTTAGATGAGTAATCTAGTTAACACCTGCAGATGCCAGCACAACGGCATTAATTTTCCTCCTCTTTTCTGTAACGGACTGACACCAAGACTGACAGAAGAAATAAAATGAACATTGTAAAACGTCAGGGAACGAGTTGGAGGGCGAGGGATGGTTATGTTTTAACGTTTAACGCTCATTCGATGGCAACTCCCAGTCTCTGTCGTGTCATGGAAACGAAAAGGAGATGGACACGGAGGGCGGTCTCGTTTCAGCTTCACACATTGTACGGCATCCCTAATGAAGAAATCTGATTGCCCAAATCTAGATAACTATTCGTGTCTACGAACTCGTTCCGACACGGCGGACTGATACAGGCGGGATGAAGATGCTACCAGGAGATGCTGGTGTCAAACACGTGGCAGGATTGGGCGCGCTTTGCTTCCTGATTTCATTTTTACTGCTTCCGCTGTTTGTCATGCGTGCTTAGGTCTGACGTGTACACATAGGCTTAATTCTTCCATTCTGTCAATGTTGTACTTTGCTTCTCTGTGATTCACTCGCAGTCTTGCGGCCAGTCTCTCTCTCTCTCTCTCTCTCTCTCTCTCTCTCTCTCTCTCTCTCTCTCTCTCTCTCTCTCTCTCTCTCTCTCTCTCTCTCTCTCTCTCTCTCTCTCTCTCTCTCTCAGGAAGTACTTGAAATTATGAGAGAACAAACAAACGATCGAACGTTATTTTCACTCTGTGTCACAAATTGGGAGGAGAGGCTGGCAGAGTGGCTAAGAATGCCGAGTTCTCCCTCGGGCGACCCGGGTTTGAATCCTCGGTAAGGTATGGAATTTTTTTCCGTGGCACCCTAACTTGCACAGTTCGCAGTGACACACTAGCCAGGTGGTCTTAATTCCTTACGCTCAAGAATCCCCCCCCCCTCCCCTTAATCCTACACCTCCCGCAAGGAGGTGTTAGGCAGTAGTTGACAGATCCATCCATCATGTGCCATGCCGGTAAGCGTGGGCGGTCATGTTCTGCCATCTCACACGATCACCAGAGTCGTGGATCAGCTCCGTGTTTCTGTCTCGACCATGCCACAAGGCCAAGCCATCCAGGTACTTGCTTCTAGGTCTTCCCCTTGGTCTGTTCCCCTCGATCTTAGCAGTTGTCACCAAATTCTCCAATCCATTTCTTCTCATAACATGCCCAAAAAATTTTGACTGTCTACGTCTAATTTCTCTAATCAATTTACGATCTTCATTTGTTTCTTGAAGGACTTGTTCATTGGTCTTTCTGGCTGTCCATGGTATTCTTTGCATTTTCCTCAGAAACCACATCTCTACAGCCATCAGATGACAGTCACAAATTGGGCACGCAGGACCGTTACAATCGGCCCGTTCAATCAGTTATCTATTGTGCGTGTTACATTCACATAGTAAAAACAAAACATTGTCAACGGAATGCTGTAGATAGCATCAGAAATAAATAGAGATTAAGTAACAAAAACAAAAACAGGGACAACGACTGAAGTATTTACTTATTTCAGTAACCTAAAAAATAACAGTCACTCATCAGGATTAGATGGAATCCGCAATTGGATTCTCTTTTGTGCTGCGCCAGTCATCTGTGAATCACTAACCTAGGTATATTCACTCCATGACTTAGCCTTCTTATTCCGTGAATCATTCTCACTCTATCCCTTATTCTCAATCAGTCTCTCTACATCTCTGTACCTCTTTCTGATCCAAGTACCCCTTTATCACTCTATCGCTTTTGTCTCACTCTATCGCTCTGTTTCTCTATATCTTTATTTCATATTCTTTCTCACCTGGCACTCTCTAAAACCCCTTCGTACTCTATCACTCTTATCACTTCTTTTTCACGCTATCACTAGCTCTCACACAATAGAGCGTTCACATCTGTTTACCCTCAGTTACGTTCTATTTTGTTGTAAAGTATTTGTTGCATCGTTATGAAATTTTTACTGTTGTCTTATATTTACTCCCACCCCAAGAGTATGTCTTTGATAGGTCCACGGCAAATGAAATCATGGAAAGCGGTGACATTTCTTTGTTGTTTTGGCGATATTGTATTGAATTCAGGTTAACAAACTTGTTTTACAGTAATGCTCGTCAAGTTCGGGCAACACGTCCTTTCCACAGTGTAACGTATTTCTCATATGGAAATTCCCGTGCACCACGGAGAATATTCATGATCGAATACTGATATTTCCGCGAGAAGATGTAATACATTTCATAATATGCACGTCATCTCTGACACGTAAATTATATACCGCTTATAAACAAACATTGAGATCCGCTGCACAATCTCTATAACAATTTATTTTTTTTGGTGGGGGGAGGGGGGGTGTACATAATGATAAGAATATATGGTAAATCTCATCATTTCCCACAGTTGGTTACTGAGGTATGGATTTTTATACAGGTACAAACATTTGTGAACGCACTATAGCACTGTCTCTCATGCTACAACTCTTTTTCTCTCTTCAAGTTATTACTCCATCATTATATCTCACGATATCACCCAGTCTCACTCTATCACCCTCTATCATTATATAACTATTTCTCAATGTTTCACTCTATCTAATTCTATCTTACTGTCTCATTCTGTAGCTCTATCATTCATTCCCATTATATGACTCTTTCCCATTCTATCACTCTTTCTCATTCTACCACTTTATCACTCTTTCTTACTGTGTCCCATTTGTCACATGAACACTATAATCTATCACCTATTCTCATTCTATCACTCTTCGTAAATATATCAAATTTGGCACTCTATCTCTCTGCCATCGTTGCTCATTCTCTCTCTCTCTCTCTCTCTCTCTCTCTCTCTCTCTCTCTCTCTCTCTCTCTCTCTCTCTTTCTTTCTCTCTCTCTCTTTCAGTATATCATTGTTTCACATTCTTTCTCAACCTATCACTCTATCATTCTTTCTCATTGTGTCGCTCTATCACCGCCTCAGACTTTCTGTATCAATCTCTCTGTCTCTCTATTTCAACCGTTCTGTCACCCCCCCCCCCTCTCTCGCTCTCTCTCTCTCTCTCTCCCTATCTAAGTATCTCTTTCTCTGCCTCTCTCTCTCTCTCTCTCTCTCTGCCTCTTACTCTACCTTTCTCTACCACTCTTTCTACCTCCCTCTCTGCGACTGTCTGTCTCTACCTCTCTTTCTACCTCTCCCTCTACCTTTCTCTCTCACTCTGAATTTCTCTTTACTTGTTAATCTACTTATCTCTTTATCCCTCTCTTTAACGCTCTCTCTTTCTACCTCTCTTTACTTTTCACTCTACTTTTCTATTTGCCTATCCCTCTACCTCCTCTCTATCTCTCTCTCTCTCTCTCTCTCTCTCTCTCTCTCTCTCTCTCTCTCTCTCTCTCTCTCTCTCTCTCTCTCTCTCATTTTATTTTCCCTTCTACCTTTCTATTTATCTCTCTCTTTTTCTCTCTCTATCTTTCTCTGGCTACTTCTCTCTCTCTCTCTCTCTACCACTCCGACCTATATTTCTACCATTACTCTACCTCTCAAATCAACCTCATATGCTACATGTTCCTCCACCTCCCTCTCTTCCTACACTCTCCAACACACCCACTCCATCTCTCACTCTACATCAATATACACCTCTCCGCGCCTGCTTCATAAGAGATGCTGTTTTTTTTTTTGTTTTTTTTTTATTGAAGATCTCGTGCCATGGTTTATAATAGGCGGTTATAATAAGCATTTGAATATCTAGACAAACGAAACAATGCTAGAAGAGAATTAAATACTCCCAAATCTTGTTTAATTAAAAATCATGCAGCGATAAGTGTGCAAATATTCAAATCAATTACAATGAATGATGTTGTTGTTATTTTCGTTCGCTCGCTCTAAACTCAAACGTAGTCGGTACACGACAGATTTTTGTATGTGGATTAACTTTTCATATTACCAATGTCTCTCGCCATCAGACGAACCCACTCCGACTTATTGGGTACTTGTAATTTAAATCGTCAAATCAAGGACGAAAAGTCTACATTTAGTCCAACTGATTTAGGGGTTGAACCCGCTATCTTCACATCAGCGCAAGGGATGTTTAAGAACGAGCTCTCTTATCCATTCGGCCATGCCATGACCTGCCAATGAAATGAGTGAATCGTATAAATCCCCATACAATATCAGATGTAAGCCGGAGATAAACATATTTGAAAGCGCTCTTTGATATACCCGTCCAATGATACCCCACCTTAATAAGCTATGCTTAATTGCATAGAAAATCTCCATAATCTCTCGCTGTCTGTCTCATTTAAGCGTGTTTCCACTCCAAAACAAATTTTCTGAATTCTATAATTTCACAATTGCAAATCAGATAATCCTATAAAATGAAATTTTACGCCGAGCTTTCTGCCCTTATTATGTGTGCTATTGTTCCGGTTTCATTACCCAGAAAATTTTGCCAGATTTCCCCAAGATTTTGATTGATGTAAAATTCGCCTTATTCCATTCATACATGGCTGTTTTCATTAGTGCTAATCCGGCATATCATGGTGTTAATGGGAAACGATCGCCTGGCTTACGTGTCACTTAGCTGAGGTGTTTATTTTGTCGTTTTCTAAGTGTGTTTTCTTGTTGTTGTTGGTTTTATTATTATATTAATATTAATACTGTTATTGATATTATTATTGTCGTGCCCCTGTGCGGGTAAACATTGAATCGAGAGTTCGAAATTAGCTGCGCGCGATTTGGAAGCAAGCCGCTTTGAGTTGATTTCGATGGAATGGGATTCGGTCGTTCAGAAAGCAATGACAAACTCATCATCGTGTGTCATGGCGATAAGCGTGGGCGTTCATGTTTTGCCATCTCACACGATTACAAGAGTCGTGGATCAACTCTGTGTTTTGTCTCGACCATGCCACGTGGCCAAACCATGTAGTCATTTACTTCTCTGCCTTCCCCTCGTTCTCCCCCCCCCCCCTCCCCCCCCCCCAATCTTGCCAGTTATCATGAAGTTTTCCAATTTATTTCTTCTTATAACGTGTCCAAAATATCTTGACTGTCAACATTTAATTTCTCTAAGCAATTTTCAGTTTTCATGTGTTTCAAGGATGACTTATGGCAACTACTGAATGTACAAATTGCCAACCAGCCAACTAACTAACCATCCAACTAATTAACAAACTAGCTAACTAATTAATACGATAGCTAACTAACTAATAAGATAGCTAACTAACTAATAAGATAGCTAACTAACTAACTAGTTAACTAACTCATAAGATAGATAGCTAACTAGATAACTAACTAGCTAACTAACTAATAGGATAGTTAGCTAACTAGCTAACTAACTAGTTGTAAATACTTGTATATTTTTAATGCTGATATGGTGCTCTATGTGCTCCTTTTTTATTTATTTATATTTTTAATACTCTGCATTTTACACATTACATTATCTTGTTCTCATTGTATAATTTATTTATTTATTTTTTTTTGGGGGGGGGGGGGGGGTATTGTTTTTATGTTGGCGAATAGTTTCATTCAATGCATTTGTTTCAATAAAGTAGCATTGTTCAGATTTTGCTTCGATTACCACTGTCTACGCGACCCTATTTATATATGTCACGACCCTCAATGGGATTCGCGTGGCACAGGTTGAGAACCACTGTTTTAGATAAATACTCAAACTATTGAAAAACAATCACAGTTTGTTATGGGCATTTTCTTAATGTTTATCTCAAATATTCCATGTTTGAACATTTATCCAATCTCTATGACACATACTTATTTATTTATTTATGTTTTAAAGAATCACTAAGTATTTAGGACAAATATTATAAATATTTATATTTTTGGGGAAATCATTTCACACAAATACTTATATTTTTAGAGAATCACTAAATATGTAAGACAAATTCGCAAGGCATGGAACAAACGAAAAACAAACGCTTAATGTTTTGACCACTTCATCCCACAGTGTGCACATTTATTCAGTGTTTCTGATAATCATCGGATGTCTTAGCAAATTGCTCAGTATCTTCCACAATTATTCATATTTTTTTGGCCAAATAAATTTTTTCTGCGGAAAAAAAAACCTAAATTTTGTATGGTTACTCACCGCTTTGAAAAACACCCCCCCCCCCCCCCCCCCACCGACCCCTAATATTTACATTGATCAACACCTATTTAAAAAAAAAAAAAAAACATCCCCAACGTATTTACTTTGACGACCTTTTCTGCAGCAGTTTATCAAATGTTTCAACATTTCGTTTCATTTTCGTCAGATATGTATCTAACCTTCGTGTTTCACTTCCGGGAATGATTTCCAACAAATAAGAGTTATCTGCCCACAATATTCTGACATACCGGAAGCGGGATTATCACCCCTTTGCTACCACGTGACAAATGTCAGGAGAGGGAATGTTGGTTTTTCCAATAGTTGAGCCAACGGAAAAGCTTAAGAAAATACAACTTTTTTTTCTCTCTCAGAATAATATCACATGGCAGGATACAATTTTTTTTTTTACACGCGAGGAATAGATTATCTTAATCCTTTCGTATTATCTATCTATTTGTTGAAGGTTTGGAGTAATGAGCTCTTCGGTTGGGTGTTTTTGTTAGTGGTTTGTCGCGTGGTTTAAATTTGTTACACACACAGATGTAGTGACGGGCAGAGAGAGAGAGAGAGAGAGAGAGAGAGAGAGAGAGAGAGAGAGAGAGAGAGAGAGAGAGAGAGAGAGAGAGAGAGAGAGAACGAACACTCTTTATTTTCAAAGTTTAACAATTTGGGCACGCAGGCCCGTCTTACATTCGGCCCTTTCAATCACTCATCTTTCATTCATCAATTGTGAATATTACATTCACATAGAAAAAACATTTAATTCTGCCCTTCTATCACTCTCTGTCATACATTATTTCATTCACACATCATTCAAGGCTAACTGAGAACAGCAACAATATAAAAGTTATGCATTATAAAGGCATGGGGAAAATGCAAAAATCAATACCGCATGACTCAGTAATAGTAATAAATCATGTGGCAATTGTTATTAGCTGTGTGGAATATACTGGCCTGCCAAAAAGGGACTGGCTGTTATACCAGGGTTTTATTAGAGAGAGAGAGAGAGAGAGAGAGAGAGAGAGAGAGAGAGAGAGAGAGAGAGAGAGAGAGAGAGAGAGAGAGAGAGGAGTACAGAGATAGACTAGAAATAGGCAAAAGACAGAGATCAACATAGCTTGAGAGAGAGAGAGAGAGAAAGATTGAGAGAGAGAGAGAGAGAGAGAGAGAGAGAGAGAGAGAGAGAGAGAGAGAGAGAGAGTACCCAGTCAGACTACTATGGTATTAATATAACTTGTAGACAAAGTGTAAATAAAACATAAATACAGATAAAACCAGAGATCACCTGGATATACAGACGGTTGGGGACAAGACAGACTTACAAATGGATAGCCAAACAGATAGACTGACAGACTGAAAAGACCGACAGACTGTAAAGACCAACAGATTGTAAGTACAGGGATACTCACACAGATAGACAGGCGGATAGACATACAGAGGTACGCCAAATAGGCAGACAGACAGGGATGATTCAAATGACAATGTTAATTCTTTTTTGGATCTATGAGGCAGTGTGTGTGTGTGTGTGTGTGTGTGTGTGTGTGTGTGTGTGTGTGTGTGTGTGTGTGTGTGTGTGTGTGTGTGTGTGTGTCTTCAGCCGGGTCTCCGTGGCCAAGTGGTCAAACCGTCTGTCTCATACTCCGAAAGTCCTATGTTGGTTTTCTGACTATGTTGTTTAGATTACGAGTGTTCTTCAGAGAGGGACTGACGCAGATGGGATAAAATGATGTGAAATAAAGTCGATGAGGTCTATATGCTGTAGATTTACGAGGGAGCCTTAAATTAAAACTTTTTTTTTTTTTATTTTGTAATTTTTGTGAATATAAACTGAAAAAGTATAGAACGAATACATCGTTTTTCGAAGCAGTCACCACTGCGTTCAATGCAAGTCCTCCAGCGCCCATAAAGAGCATGGATTCCTGTAGAAAAATCGACTCTCTGGTCACTACTCGGTGTGCCTGACCCTGTCGTGAACAGTCTGTCACAGAAGTCACGCAGTCTTGAAACTTCCTACTCCCCTCATGCACTTGCTGGACTGACAGACACGAATAACCACACTGGACCTTCATTCGCCGATGACTTTCTATAGGTGTCACCCCTTCAATGATCAAAAACGGATAACAGAATGCTCCTCCTTTTTGGTGCATGCCAAAAGTGGGGTGGCCATCTTTAAACTGTCCTTATGACGTCACCGTGTTTGTCTGCACCATGATATCATGTGGTTAACACGCTTGACCTTCTTAGCAACAATATTGACAGTGTACAAGACAGTAAAATACCTTTTGTAATTTCTATCAAACTTTTAAGGTTTTCATTTGAAGCCCTCTAGTATCAACTTCTTCGAAGTCAGCGTGGCCGAATAGATAAGAACGCTCGTTTTTAAACTTCCGGTGTGCTGATGCTTAGGTAGGTTCAACCCCTACATCGGTCAGTTGTGATAAAATGTCCTTGGCTTAGGGACGTTAATTACAAGCACCTTTGAAGTCGGAGTGGGTTCACCTGATGGCGAGGGAAATTGGAAATAGGAAAAGCTAATCAACACGAAAAATTCAGTTCAATAGAAAAACACGAAAAACATTATTCGACAACGAAATTACCTTGGGGATAACCTATGTGCCATATTCGAACTATACATGTAACTATACGTTTCTATTGATTCAACGTATTCTTCATTTATTCACTTCATACGATATATAACTCTGCGGTATGCGCATAACGGGATGCAGCGAAATATGCCAGGCAATAAATCGTGCAACATATTGTTTGTACCTTCTTTGTTTAATATGAGTGTATAATTTTCAAAAAATCTTAGTTCCAGTCACTCCAAAATATATACCACAAACACATTTTATAGAGAATATAGTGTTTAATACTATCGGTCGGCCCCATACTTGTCCGAACTCGTACCTTCGCCGTGCCTAGTAACATTGTGTATGCCAGTACTTTTTCAAACCATCATTTGGTAGTCTTATAATCACTAAATATACTATCACTTGTCTCAGGAATTTTCTTAATAAGATCGGCATACAACAGTCTGACCTTTTCACATATGAAAATATATTGCCTCCGCAACAGAATCGCCATCTAACTGTATTGATTTATAACAATTAATAATAAAGGTTCGACATTTTCAATTGTTTGCGATCTCTGTTTCGTTAGCACATTCATGCCTTTCGCTACATTAGCCTCCTTTATTGCTTCCAATGGAACTTATCGTGAATGGCGACTTCCAGTACATGCGGCCAATTTCAGCAATCTTAATACCGCTCTCGTATTTTAATATTAGAAAGTGATGCTCACACAAAGGAAAACAACGCCAAACTGAGCAGAAGAACGCGTGAGTCCCTTTGTTCTTGTCTGTATTATCCCTGTCTGGCGTTCTGATGATCGTTTTCGCGGGATCATCTTGCGCTGGCGCTCTAAAGACTCCAATACTGCGAGACCTGAAGCTTCCTGTGGTTCTAGATGTCTCTAGAGTGTTTTACTGCTGGGAAGATGCTGCCTGTTGGTCTCTTAGTTAGGGGACTCCGAATCCTTGGTGCAACCACCTTCCATAGACTTTTGATGCATATCTGAAAATAAACGGAGGTAATATTAGTTGGCCGTGTGTTCGAACCCCCATCCACGGTGGAACCTTTGCTTATGTTTTATTAATTGATTTTGGCTACCAGGTTGACCTAGTCTGAAATGAGTACCAGGAATTAAAGGCGGTCTGTTTGCTGTTGGCCACATGGTCCATCCAGTGTCGACTGGTCAATACAATTATGCTGTTTGCGTTATATACACATACGCCTCAAGGCGTGGTAACAGGAGCTTTACTATTGAATCGAGAGAGCCAGATAGAGAGAAAAGGGGAGTGGAGGTGTGGGGTGGGGGGAGGGTTGTTTCATTTTCAACCAGAACATTTTCTTCCATGGTTTATTACCGTTTTCTTTATTATTATTATTATTATTATTATTATTATTATTATTATTATTATTATTATTAAAGGTAAATGGAAACATATAACGATGATTAATGTACATGTACCTACTGAAGAGAAAGAAGATGATATCAAAGAAGACTTCTATAAATATCTGGAAGATTTCATAGAAGAAACCCCCAAACAGGACATTCTGATTGTGCTGGGAGACTTCAATGCAAAAATAGGTAGAGAGCAAACTTTTAAAAAAGTTGCCGGTATGGAAAGCCTACATACAACTTCAAATGACAATGGATGGAGAGTCATCAACCTAGCAGAAGCCAAAGGACTGCAGATCAGCAGTACCAGACTGAAAAGAAAGGATATACATAAACAAACTTGAAAATCGTGAGACAAGAGAACCTATAATCAAATGGATCACATTTTAATTAATAACAAAAATGCATCAAACATACAACAAGTTAGAAGTTATAGAGGAGCTGAGTGCCACAGCGACCACTTCCTCGTTGGAGCAAAATTTAATATAAAACTTAAGAGAGCTTTCTATGCTAAACTACAAAGGTTACACCCAACATATAACAGAGAAAAACTACAAGAAAGTACAGTCAAAGAGAAATTTGCAGATGAAATAAAATGTGAACTTGAAATACTACAAAACCCGTTGGAGGAAAGCGTTGACCTAACTTAGTTGAACGTCAAGAATACAATTCAAACTACCGCAGAAGAATATTTCAGTGTGTTAACCACGCATAGAAAGAACAGATGGTTTAATCAAAAATGTGAAGAAGCAGTCATTAGGAAAAAGAATGCCAAACAGTTGTGGTTAAATGACATCAACAACATCCAAAATGAAGAGCAATATAGAACCGAATTTAAAGAGGCCACAAAAATAGTTTGGCAGCAGAAGCGAGAATATATGAGCAATATAATCAAAGATATGGAAACTAATCACCAGAAAAACGAATCCAGAAAGTTTTTTAAAGATCTGAAGTCAATGAAACGAGGGCACCAACAAAACACATATGGTTTAAAAGACAAAAATGGGAATATGATAAATACCAATGAGGAAATGTGCAACACATGGAAAGAATACTTTGTTTAATTACTAAATTGTGAAGCTCCAAGTAACACTTTCCCACAGGAAGTGAACTACAAATTGAAGAACCTACATTTGAAGAAATCCTATATGTAATCACACGACTTAAAAACAATAAGGCAACTGGGGCTGATGGAATTGCTGCTGAATTTATAAAGGCAGGCGGCCATGCATTACATCTATAGCTATACGAACTAATAATAAAAATCTGGAGGACAGAAGAATTATCCCATGACTGGAAAGAGTCATTATTGATACCTATCTTTAAGAAAGGAGACAAGTTCCAATGTGAAAATTATAGAGGAATATCACTCCTGTCCATAAGCTATAAGATACTATCCGCGGTATTACTAAATAGGCTAAAACCATATTCAGAAGACATATTAGGTGGGTTTAAGACAAAGCAGATTAACAATAGATCAGATATTTATCTTACGACAAATAGCCGAGAAAAGTTGGGAATATAAAAGAGATCTCCATAACATTTTTGTGGATTTTAAAAAGGCTTATGATAGTGTCCATAGGAATAGTCTATGGAATGCTGTGCAAGAATTTGGAATACCAAGGAAGTTAATCAACATGACCAGACTATGTATGGAAGATACTTATAATATAGTAACATATAGAGGCTGTAGAAATGTGGTTTCTGAGGAAAATGCAAAGGATACCATGGACAGCCAGAAAGACCAATGAACAAGTCCTTCAGGAAACAAATGAAGATCGTAAACTGATTAGAGATATTAGACGCAGACAGTCAACATTTTTTGGGCATGTTATGAGAAGAAATGAACTGGAGAACTTGGTGACAACTGGGAAGATTGAAGGGAACAGACCAAGAGGAAGACCTAGAAGCAAATACCTGGATGGCTTGGCCTCGTGGCATGTTCGAGACAGAAACACTGAGCTTATCCACGACTCTGGTGATCGAGTGAGATGCAAAACATGACCGCCCACGCTTACCGGCATGGCACATGATGCATGGATAGAGGCAGGAAATTATACCCTTCCCAAATAACATCTGGCTTGAAACAGGGTGATGCTCTATTTTCGCTCCTTTTCAATCTGGCTCTAGAGAAAGTTGTAAGGAAGGTAAAGGAGGAATATATAAATATCGTGTGTGTGTGTGTGTGTGTGTGTGTGTGTGTGTGTGTGTGTGTGTGTGTGCGCGCGCGCGCGCGCACGCGTGCATGTCCGCAGAGGCACTAACATCTTAAAATCATGTAAGTTCTTAGAGACTACAGCAGTGATTCCCAAGCTTTTCAAGCAGATGGCCACATCTAGTATTTTCGGTAGTTAAGCGGGCAACAAGGTTATACAATTATAAAAGCCGTGCAATATTCTTATCTTTCTTAACTTTCGTCAACAATATTCTAAAACGTTAAAGGCAGTCAGTGTCAGTACTACAATGCGGTCATTTTTTGGTTTAAATTCAAAAGTTCATTTAACAATACATTTTAAATCAGTTCCGAAAATCGCTATTAATGTAATAAATTTACAATTGTAACTGTTCTTCTTAACCAGTTACTTAAGTCCAGATGTCAGTTTATCAATGTCTGGACACACATCTTTCGTGTCCAAAGTCTTCCAAAGAACGTCTTCACATTTTCGCTTTTTACCATTGTTTGATTTTAGATTTTCCACACTCATATTTATAGGCTTTAAAGGGAAAAAATCTAATTTCAACACAATACTACCGACTCTGCTAAACAGTTGTAACAGACGACAACATGGCACCTTGCGCAATCTGATTGGTCGACAAGGCTGGGATATGGAAACTTCATAACATTTCGTTGCGAAACGCTGACGGGGCGCTCCGAGTGCATTTTTGAAATTATTAAAATATATTATATTAAATAACGAGGCTTCGCGTGCCACTTTCTGACAGCTGGCGGGCCACAAGTGGCCCGCGGGCCATGGTTTGAGAACCTCTGGACTACAGTATTAATCTGGACCTGCACGAGCCAACGCAAAACCGCTGTCCGGCAAAAGCTTCTTTATTTAATTGAAAGTCATTTCATGAAAAAGTGAGAGAATACAAATACATATATTCCAAATTAATGAAGAAGAAGAATACAGGTTTACATTTGTAGCGAACCCAAACTTACTCAACAGCCATGGAGACTCCAGACCCAAGCCTTTTAGGTCACGCTTGGCGATTGTCTCCGGAAGTGGCAGAGAGTGCCTGACCATCGCTCCGTATAGTCCGTATTCAGCCATGATTGAAGAACGACCCCATGTCTTCTCCGTCTTCCTCCATTTCGCTCTTCTGTTTTGAAACCATACCTAGAAATACAGACATTGACAGAGGAAAGGTCAAGGTATCCGCATTGTAGAGAGTACAGTAAAGGAGACAGTGTTAAAGGTCAAGGTATTCGCGCTGTAGATAGTACAGTAAAGGAGACCATGTTAAAGGTCAAGGTATTCGCACTGTAGATAGTACAGTACAGGAGACCATGTTAAAGGTCAAGGTATCCGCATTGTAGAGAGTACAGTAAAGGAGACAGTGTTAAAGGTCAAGGTATTCGCACTGTAGATAGTACAGTACAGGAGACCATGTTAAAGGTCAAGGTATTTTAGCTGTAGATAGTACAGTACAGGAGACCATGTTAAAGGTCAAGGTATTTGAGCTGTAGATAGTACAGTACAGGAGACCATGTTAAAGGTCAAGGTATTCGCGCTGTAGATAGTACAGTACAGGAGACCATGTTAAAGGTCAAGGTATTTGAGCTGTAGATAGTACAGTACAGGAGACCATGTTAAAGGTCAAGGTATTTGAGCTGTAGATAGTACAGTACAGGAGACCATGTTAAAGGTCAAGGTATTTGAGCTGTAGATAGTACAGTACAGGAGACCATGTTAAAGGTCAAGGTATTTGAGCTGTAGATAGTACAGTACAGGAGACCATGTTAAAGGTCAAGGTATTTGAGCTGTAGATAGTACAGTAAAGGAGACCATGTTAAAGGTCAAGGTATTTGAGCTGTAGATAGTACAGTAAAGGTGACAATGTCAAAGGTCAAGGTAGTCAAATGGCGATATTGCTATAGGGCATACAGTGTTAGTTCTTTGCATAATATAGACACTGCATGAGGGGTGCTTTTTTCTTAACAGTTTCCTCCCAGGTAATTCCAAAAGCATATCTGGCATCTATTTTATGAAACCGTGAAAGTATCATCGTTGTACAGACGGATTGATACACAGACATATAGACGAACAGACAGAAAGACATGCAAGCAAGCAAGGAGACAGAGACAGGCAGGCAGACTGATAGACAGACAGAAAGAGAATCAGAAATGTATTTAAGCAAGAAGGTATACAGATAGATAGATAGTAAATGGATGGGTTGCTTGGTGGACGGACAGACGGGCGGGCGGGCAGGCAGGCGGACGGGTGAATGGATGAATGGGTGGATAAATAGTTGGATGAATGGGTTGATTTATTTATTGATTTATCGATCTATCTCTACCTGTATTCTATCTTCTGGTAGTATGACCTTCCTAGAAAGTTCCAGCCGAGAGTGTATGTCTGGGTAATGCGACCTCTTGAAAGCCTCCTCTAGTTCATGTAACTGATTATTCTTGAATATCGTTCTGAAACATAATGTAATACAATTCTTGAGTTTGGTTCGGAGTAAAACAAAACGTAAGTTCTACTTCATTGGACCCGGTTTTAACTCACATGGCGGCTCCGTGGTGAAGGTTTTACCGGATGCAGTTCGTAATCCCGCATAAATACGTTCGAAACATAGCTGAGGGGCGATTTAGCTGCAGACCGCCTTGCGTTGGTTTTTTACGAAATGGTATGGATGGTGGTTATTTAAAAAGCTATGGCAAACTACCGAACGGAAACTTTCCAAGATGTCACAACAGCAATAAATGCTGGTGTTGACTGCCACGTCCTGTAAAGGGCATGCAACAAACTTTTAAAAAACCTTATATGGCTCTGCCTCAAAACACGAACTCTTAAGCTCCAGCGATGACCTCCAGGAGTCTCCTAGAAGAAGAGAAAAAAAACAAGTTAGTTGCATATCCTTTACAGGACGTAGCAGTCAACTCCAGTATTTTTTGTGATTCCTGGGGAATTTACTTTCAGTAGTTTGCCATTACTTTCTGAACGACCAACACTCATACCACTGTATTAAAATCAACGTAAGGCTATCTGCTTCTAAATCGCCCGCAGCTGTGTTTCGAACGTGGTATGCGGGATTACGAATTGAAATAATAACCAATTCGCCACAGAGCCGGCTCCCCTAGAAAAGTGCACTCGTGAACTGAATAACAAATTCAGGAATCGAACCCGCAACCTTCGGAGCGCGAGGCGGGCGACTTAACCACTTTTTCATAGAGTCATAAACACCACTACCACGATGATGATGATTAATGTAGTGATGATGACGGTGGTGGTAGTGATCATGATAGTGGTAGTGGTGATGGCGATGATGTTGATGATGATCGTGATGATAATTACTGCATCGTGAGATTTAGTCGTATTCCTCGCAAACCGCCTGGGACTAACCATTTGCCACCGTACTATGGAAATAACATACGCATGTAACTATCCATTTGCCTGCGTCCAATGGAACTAACTTAGGCATGTAACTAACCATTTGCCTCCGTTCAATTGAATTAACTTACGCATGTAACTAACCATTTGCCTCCGATCAATGGAACTAACTTACGCATGTAACTAACCATTTGCTTCCGTTCAATGGAACTAACTTACGCATGTAACTATCCATTTGCCTCCGTTCAGTGGAACTACTTACGCGTGTGACTAACCATTTGCCTCCTTTCAGTGGAACTAACTTACGCATATAACTCTATATAATATTCTATATTTATAAATAATCACCTGTGTCTCCTTTCCTTCCCATTTCTTCTTCTGGATCTGTCTGGATGGAGGTGATCAAAGACTGAACTCTGCGCGCTTTCAGTATCTGTACAATCTGCAACATATACAACTATGATATAAATGAACTAGAAATAAATGCTCTTTTCTCTAGTGGGTCATCTACAGTCTACAACATATACAACTATGATATAAATGAACTAGATATAAATGCTCTTTTCTCTAGTGGGTCATCTACAGTCTACAACATATACAACTATGATATAAATGAACTAGATATAAATGCTCTTTTCTCTAGTGGGTCATCTACAGTCTACAACATATACAACTATGATATAAATGAACTAGATATAAATGCTCTTTTCTCTAGTGGGTCATCTACAGTCTACAACATATACAACTATGATATAAATGAACTAGATATAAATGCTCTTTTCTCTAGTGGGTCATCTACAGTCTACAACATATACAACTATGATATAAATGAACTAGATATAAATGCTCTTTTCTCTAGTGGATAATCTACATTCTACAACATATTCAATTATGTTAGGTACAGATGAATTAAATAATAATGCTCTTTTCTTTAGTGGATATTTGAAATATATTCAACTATGTTTAGCACAGGTGAACTAGATACGTCATATAAATGCTCTTTTCTTTAGTGGATTCCATCCATCCATCCATCATGTGCCATGCCGATAAGCTTGGGCGGTCATGTTCTGCCATCTCACTCGATCACCAGAGTCGTGGATCAGCTCTGTGTTCCTGTCTCGACCATGCCACGTGGCCAAGCCATCCAGGTATTTGCTTCTAGGTCTTCCCCTTGGTCTCTTCACTTCGATCTTGCCAGTTGTCACCAAGTTCTCCATTTCATTTCTTCTCATAACATGCCCAAAAAAGTTTGACTGTCTACGTCTAATGTTTCTAATCAGTTTACGATCTTCATTCGTTTTTTAAGGACTCTTTCATTGGTTTTTCTGTCTGTCCATGATATTCTTTGCATGTTCTTCAGAAACCACATTTCCACAGCCATCAGTTGTTTTTCAACTTGACTGCTTATTGTCCACGCTTCACATCCATACAAAAGTATAGTTTCTATGTAGCACTTCAACACTCTTTTTCTCGTTTCAATTGATGTCTTTTTATTGGTCAGTATGTTTTTCTGAATAAATTATGGAGTGGGACAGACAGAACTACAAAAATTAGATTTTTAAGAGCATGCATCTTTCCCATTGCAACATACACCTGTGAGACATGGACACTTACTAAACAAGCTGAACAGCGCATAAATGCCTTTGAATATAAATGTTATAGACGAGTTCTAAGAATATCTTGGGTAAAGAAAAAAACAAATGCATCCATACTTAAAGAATTGAATATTGAAGAAGGTTGGCTATTAAAGACGATAAAACAAAGAAAATTGAAATATTTTGGTCACTTGAAACGTCACGAAAGTTTGGAGAAAACAATATTGGAAGGATATGTGCCTGGGAAGAGAGGAAGGGGAAGGCCAAAGAGAACATGGGTGCAGGATGTGGCGGATGATCTCCAGATGGGTGTATCAGACGCGGGACATCTTGCTTATGATCGAGAGGTTTTCCGGAAAGTTGTTATGGCAGCGAGGTTCTGCAAAGGACATGCTACTGAATGAATGAATGAATGTTTTTCATCTTGCAAAAGGCTACCTTCGCAATGGCAATTTGTGTTCTAATCTCTTCAAGGCATATCCCATCAGATGTTATAACTGTGCCGAGATAACTGTATTGATTCACTTGCTTAAGATTATGCCCATTTACTCGTATATCACATTGTGGTATTTGGTTCTTCCCAGTGACGACCATAATCTGTCTTCTGAATATTCAGTTCTTACCCTAGTTGTTCACTGTGTGCAACAACCGCATCTACTAAATTTTGCAGGTGGATTTTAGTGGATCATCTACAATAAATACAACAATGTTTAGCGCAAATGAACTAGATATAAATGCTCTTTTCTTTAGTGGATATATGCAATGCAACATATACAACTATACTACTACTACTATTACTACCACTTCCTCCTTCTTCTTCTGCTGCGTCTGCTTCTAATCTTCCTTTGGAGTTTCGGCACTCTAGTAACTCACACAACCCCCGTTGTAGACTCATTCAAGATGCGTTTGATTGTGCAACTAATGTACTTCTGGAATAAGTATTCACTCTCAGACCAAACCTCCTAAGTCATTCAGGGTAGATTATTATGTTCCTATTGTCTGATGCCCTTGTGGTTCCTGGTAACGCACAGCATGTATGCGCTATGGACCACATAATATAAATTTAAAGTTAGTTGCATATCCTTTACAGGACATCGCATTCCATTCCAAGAATATGGGGTGCTGAGGGTTGTGTGTGATTTCATGGCAAGTTTACATTAAGTAGTTTGCCATTGTTTTCTGAACGACCGGCATTCATATCATTGCATGGAAACCAACGCAAGGCTGTTTGCTACCAAGTCGCCCGCAGTTATGTTTCGGATGCGGTATGCGGGATTACGCATTGCGTTAATAACCTCATTTGCCGCAGAGAATAAATCAAAACACCAACTTACCATTGAGTCTAAATATGTTACGTTGAAGACTTGCCACAGAGAATAAATCAAAACACCAACTTACCATTGAGTCTAAATATGTTACTTGCCGGAAGTACCACATTCGGTGTGTCCTTGAAGAGGGAAGCAATGCTAAACTGAATCCAGTCAGGGTCATACACTGGCAGTCTATCTAACCCATCAACGACGCTAGTGAATCCCGAGGACAGTTGTCCATCTTGAGGACCTCCAAACTGAGGGGCAAGCCCATTCAACAATCTGACAATATGAGCTGATTCTGTATGTTCCTTCAAGTATTGGGTCCAGGAATCTTGGTGCTCTTCCAGCTGCTTCTTCTGCTGCAGCTGATACAAATCGTATCTCTGGAAAATATCATTCCGTGAGGAATAAATGTCCCATATTGAACTTTCTTTTGGCGCGGCTAGAATATCGGTACAAGGTTGAAATATCTTCCCCGAATTTTCGCTAAGTTTCGGTTCCATGCCGTTGTCATTCCTTATCAGACTACTGAGTTCGTTTCTATTGAAAGCGATATTAATGTTTTGCAAAAGATTATTCTTGTCATTATTACCCCATTCTTTGGCTATATCTTGAGCCGTGTAACTTGTCCCATTGATCTTGTAGCTGTTGACGGTTAGATCTGCAACACCTTGTTTGTCCATGTACACTTCAGGTTTTTGTTGTTGAAGACGATGATGATGATGATGATTGTTGTGACTAGTGTTAGTATTCTGCTGCTGAAGACCTAGAAGATCTTTAATCAAAAACCCTGTTAACTTTTTGTGCTCCATGAGTTAAAGTAAACACATTGTTTCACTTTCTGCTGTCGATGAACTGTGTACACTGCTGAATCTTTTGTTGTGTTGAACATTCTGTGAATAAATACATACACTATCATTAAGATACAAGTTTTCTTGTCAATTTACGTAATTTTCAACCAAGACAATCACCATGGGTTTGTAGCTAAGAAAAATGTTAAGGATCCTTTTTACACGCAAACGGTGTTAGGCCAATATTTGTATAGAGCAATAGGCATTCAGCGGGACCAGCCTTCCATCTTTCAATATTAAGAGATTTCGATATGAAAATTCTTTATTAGCAAAGTAAGTCCGGGAGATTTCGAAATTACAATTTGTTATAGTAAAGCCCATGATATTTCGAAATGAAAATGTTTTATTGGTAAAGTAAGTCCAGGACATTTCGAAATGAAATTTTTTTATTGGTAAAGTAAGTCCAGGACATTTCGAAATTAAAATGTGTTATAAGTAAAGCCCTGGTGATTACGATGAAAATTGGTTATAGTAAACTAAGTCCAGGATATTTCGACATGAAAATTTTGTTCTAGTGAAGTAAGCCCATAAGATTTTGAAATTAAAATTTGCTCTAGTGAAGTAAGTCCAGGAGGTTTCCAAATGAACATTTGTTCTAGTGAAATAAGTCCAGGAGATTTTGAAATGAAAATTTGTTCTAGTTAAGTAAGTCCAGGAGATTTCGAAAAGAGAATGTGCTGTAGTGAAGTAAGTCCAGGAGATTTCGAAATTAAAATTTTTTCTAGTGAAATAAGTCCAGGAGATTTCAAAATGAATTTTTGTTCTAGTGAAGGAAGTCAAAGAGATAACGAAATCAGACTTTTTATTGGTAAAGTCCAGGAGATTTCGAAATGAAAATTGTTATAGTAAATTAATTTCATGAGATTTCGAAATAAAATTTA
This sequence comes from Cepaea nemoralis, assembly GCA_014155875.1. Lineage (NCBI taxonomy): Eukaryota > Metazoa > Mollusca > Gastropoda > Stylommatophora > Helicidae > Cepaea > Cepaea nemoralis. The sequence continues at coordinate 210,277 of JACEFZ010000819.1, forward strand.
TTTGTAACATCCAGGAGATTTCGAAATGAAAATTGTATATAGTAAACTAATTCCATGTGATTTTGAAATGAAAATTTGATATTGGTAAAGTAAGCCCAGAATTCCTTGCTTCTCATGACGCGTGCAGTGTGTATGGTGCTGGTCCTTCAATCCCCATAAATATAATCGCAAATTATTCGAACACTATCTCAGTACGGATCACCTTTCTCCTAAATAATAGAAATAATAATAATAATAATAATAATAATAATAATAATAATAATAATAATAATAATAATAATAATAATAATAATAATAATAATAATAATAAAACCCTAGTATAACATGCCATGGACAGACAGAAAAACCAATGACCAAGTACTACAGAAGACATATGAAAATCGTAGATTGATTAGAGAGGTTAGACGTAGACAGTCAAAATTGTTTGGACATGTTAGCAGAAGAAATGTAATCGAGAACTTAGTGACAACTGGCAAGATCGAAGGGAACAGACCAAGAGGAAGACCGAGAGGAAAATACCTGGATGGCTTGGCCACATGGCATGGACGAAACAGGAACACTGAGCTGCTCCACGACGCTGGTGATCGAGTGAAATGGCGAGTCATGACCGCCCACGCTTTCCGGCATGGCACATGATTGATTGATTGATAACAGCCAGTCCCCTTTTTGGTAGACCAGTATATTCCACATAGCTAATAACAATTGCCACACCATTATTTAATATTACTGAGTCGTGTACTATTGATTTTTGCATTTTCCCCATGCCTTTATAATGCTTGTCTTTTATACTGTTGCTGTTCTCAGTTAGCCTTGAATAATGTGTGAATGAAATAATGTATGAAAGAGAGTGATAGAAGGGCAGCATGTCAGATGGGCCTGCGTGCCCAGTTCTTAACCCTTTGAAAATAAGTTTGTTTGTTCGTTCGTTTGAAGACCTATCGGAATATGCATGGGATTAATATCCCATAGGCAGCCTGCACTTTCTAGATAATTTCCTGGTACCTAATTTAAATTGGTTAAATCTTAGAGGAGCAGGGGGTGGGGGTTGGAGGGTGGGGGGGGGGGGCAATGCCTGTCCTCAGAGGGATACGAACACATGACCGCCGAGTCGGCAAGCAAGTAAGCTGACCAGTGCACTTCCCCGGCTCTCTGGAAACGGGTCTGCTGGGCTCGCTTTAAATCATTGTCTTGGATTTCTGAGAAGGTATCCATTGGTTGTTGGGTGAGAGAAGAGGGGCCGCTACAGTTGGGGCACTTCCACTAGAGTTTCATCACTCTTGGTCGATATATAAGTATGTAGATGCTAACTACGCCCGTAGCACTCTGTCTGGTCACACATCTTAATTGTGTTTTATGTGTTTTATGTGTTTTATGTGTGTGTGTGTGTGTGTGCGTGTGTGTGTGTGTTTCTATGTGTTATTCATATGTTTCCTTGCTGTTGACTGGACGCATGTGTGATGGAATCCACGTGTATGAATTCCAATATCTTTCTACTAAAGACGATGTGAGTAGCGTTTCATGTCTAATTTCCTAGTTTCATTAATCCGTGTAAAATTCACTATCAGACTATCTGGTATCTTGGTTACTACAATACATATAGAGTTCCCTGTCTGATATCTTAGTTACTACAATGTGTTTAGAGATCGCCGTCTGATATCTTTGTTACTACAAGTATAGAACTCACTTTCTGATATCTTAGTTACTACAATTCGTATAGAGCTCACTGTCAGTTATTCTAGTTACTACAATGCGTATAGATCTCATTGTCTGATATCTTTATTACTACAATACATATAGAGCTCAATGTCTGATATCTTTGTTACCACAATACGTTTAGAGCTCACTTTCAGATATCTTAGTTACTAAAATATGTATAGAGCTCACTGTCTAATATCTGTGCTACTGAAATACGTATAGAGCTCAGATATCTTAGTTTCTATAATACGAATAATGCTTACTGTCTGACAACTTGGTAACTATAATACGTATAGAGCTCACTGCCAGATATCTTAGTTATTACAATATGTATAGACTTTGCTGTCTGATATCTTAGTTACAACAATAGGTATAGAGTTCACTGTCAGATACCTTAGTACCTATAATACGTAAGGGTTCACAGTCTAATACCTTAGCAACTATAATACGTATAGAGCTCACTGCAGATATCTTAGTTACGACAATACGTATAGAGTGCACTGTATGATACCTTATAAACTATAATAAGTATAGAGTTCACCGTCTGATACCTTAGTAACCATAATACTTATAGAGCTCACTGTCAGATGTCTTATTTACAACAATAGGTATAACGTTTACTGTGTGATATCTTAGTTACTACAATATGTATAGAATTCACTGTCTTGTACCTTAGTGTTCTTAAACATCCGTAGTACTGATGTCAAGACACCGGACAGTTTACCCAATTACCAGTGTCCCTCGCCATCAGACAAACCCACTCCGACTTCTGAGGTACTTGTAATTTACGTCCCAAAGTCAAGGGACTGGAAGTCGACATTTTAGTCCAACTGACCGGTGTAGGGGTTGAACCCGCTACCTCGGCATCGGAACATCGGAAATTTAATATCGTGCGTTATTCATTCGGCCATGCTGACCTTAAATGCTAGGATTGATTGCGATGTCCCGTGAAGGACATGCAACTAACTTTAACCCACAACAACAGTACATTCTATAGAAAGTGCTAACAGTCATCTCATCCATTGCCTATAGTGCCTTGACGTATAGGGCAGGGGGGAGGGGTCTTTGAGCCTGAGGAATTAAGATTCTTGAGACGAATGTTGCGAATTCCTTGGACTGCCATAGTAACTAACAACGATTCCCTGAAAGAGGCTAATGAAAGTAGAACATTATATACAACAATAGGAAAGAGACAAACATCTTTCTTTGGTCATGTGATGAGAAGAGAGGCATTGGAGAACATCGTAATAACTAGAAAGATCGAGTGGAAGAGAGGCTGAGTTAGACCAAGAGAAATTATGCTGGATAGATTGAGACGGTGGCATGGAGGAATATCATTAGCAGAGTTGATCCCGAACACCAAAGACCGAGATCTGTAGAGAGCCATGAACGCCTACGCCAGCTGGCAGGGCACTTAGTGATGATGATGACTAGTGCAGTCGCTGCCAACAGTGCAGGATAGGGTTCTCTGTTTGTCCCCGACAGAAAAAAAAATTATACCTTACCGAAAAATCTTGTTTAATGACAACGCGATCTGTCTTCTGGCCATACAGTTAGTGCACCTGTCATGTCCTTCTTCAACAGACTAAGGGAAGAAAGTCGGCAAAACAGGAATGTATCCTTTGTATCCTGCAACGAAAGCTAATGTGAGTTCCAAATCCAAATCGAAGACCTGATGTCAGAAAAAACGTCTGGTTCTCACAAGTACTCACCGTCTTTGTGACGAAGGAGTTACGGACGCGATTTGTAATCCCGCCACCTTTTTAAAGACACCGCTGCAGGAGATTTGGCAGCAGACCGCCTTGCTTTGGTTTTAATATAATAGTATGAATGCTGCTCGTTCAGAAAGCAGCGGCAAACTACTTTACGTTAACTTGCCAAGAAATCACAAACAACCAAAAATGATAGGGTTGACTGCGACGTCCTGTAAAGGATACCCAACTAACTTTTTAACACAATAGTTACCATTTCTTTGTTCCCACTTTTCCGAAGTACTAGTTATTAATGCCATACTCCAAATTATAGCTAGCCAAAACATTTTAGCCAGTTGGTAAGTTTAACTTCATTCCCTTTATTGGGTCTCCGCCTTTGGTTCCAGCCAGTGGCGTGGTCCGGTACAGATCGATAAACTTCCATGGAGGGGGTTCAACCAATCCAGGAACACATTCCAATCTTGTGGCATTGTCTTCGCAGAAATATCGTCTCCGTGGACTGCACGTGTCCGTCTCGAGAGGTCTTAAGTCAGTGGTTTTTAACTATTTCATTACACAATTTTGTTTTTCGCTCGCTAGTTTTGAAATCTAGCGTAGTCAATACACACTAATTCTGGTGGCGCTGGACTGAATTGTGTGTGTTTATTAGCTTTCTCTGCTACCAGTATCCCTCGCCATCAGGCGAGCCCACTCTGACTTCAGAGATACTTGTAATTTACATCCCAGAGTCAAGTACGAGAAGTCAACATTTTATTCCAAATGTCCGGTGTATAATTTACCATACCCTTACATCGATATCCGCACGCACGTTCTTATCCATTCGACCATGCTGACCTACTTTAACCATGTGTTTATCCCAGGAACGGCGCGCCCAAACTGCAGGCCTACGTCTTCATGTAGAGTCACTATCCCTTTCAGTTCTCTTCTTTAGATATCCGATAGAGTCAGTCTCAATGCACGTCCTCTTCTGTAGACACTCTATGTGACGTTCTCTTCTATGCATACTCTATATGTCAGTGCTCTTCTATAGATACTATATTCTTCAGCACACTTCTACATACACTCTATACTTCAGCACACTTCTACATACACTCTATACTTCAGCACTCTTCTATAGACACACCATATGTCAGTTTTCTGGGGAGTAAGCTCCAAGTCGAGCTCATTTAGAGTACTTTTCATGGTTGATTGATTGATTGATTAGTTCGTTGGTCAGTTGTTATGTTGATTAGTTTGTTATATGGTTGGTTGACTGATTAATTCGTTTGTTGATTGGCTGGTCGATTGGTTGGTTAATTAGTTGGTTGGTCGTTTAGC